>CAHIKZ030005632.1:4075000-4232500 GCA_903632075.3 Acanthosepion pharaonis | reverse complement strand
AGTAAGTTCACACCTCAATGATATTCGATACATGATTTAATATATAACAACAATGGCTGACATGTAAAATCAACCAAATCATTTTTCTGTAATTAAATCTGTTATCATTACCATAATCAACATGTTTACCCTGTTCAAGATTGAATTCGCACACACACACAGACGCGCGCACACACACACACACAAACACAGTCACATACATGTGCACAATATGCGATAGATAAATTGTCGTCTAAATTATACAAAAATGAAAATAATACTGACATTTTAAAAGATATATTTACCGAAATTATTCAAAAATATCCTGAAATACTAAAGAGTAGACTTATTCAATAAAATTCCACAACCTCCAGATGAACCACAGATTCAACCACAACCTCCAGATGAAATCGGAATCTTCTGGACAGTCTCCTTTTCGGTGAAATTGGTGAATCCTGCCATAATCTTTGCCTGCAGTTCATCTTTGGTGTTATAAGGAGTTTTATTGGTCGCTCCATCAACTCTGCCCCACACATAATCAAGATTGTCGCAGTCTTGGGAATCAGGTGGCTAGATATAAGTGGCTATGTGGTCGCAGATATTGTCTGACAGCAACTAACTGTGTACTCTTGCTTGTGTAGCATGGTGTAGAGTCCAGTTGCCTAACCCAGGGCAGCACTACCTTCTCCAGGCACGATGTAGGCCTCTGTGTTGAGTCTGAGACCCTGTGAAAAAATGAATGGAAGCATCACATCGCCATCACGAGTTATAACACCAAATAATTTCATGTCCGGTCTGAGGCCATCACGAACAAATCCAGGATTTCTTTTCTTATCAGCTTTAGTTTTTAGAGTTGCTGGATCTTTGTAATCACCATTAGATTCATCCAATTCTTTCCGAATCCTCTTCACTGTCCTCAGAATTACACCCAAATACTTTGAAATGTTCGTATAGGAGCTTTTGGCGCGAATGCCAAGCAGTATAGAATGTTTTTATGTGCGTGTGTGTGAACGTGTGTGTGTGTGTGCGTGTGTGTGATTTATCTGTCAAAGATTTAAAATGCATTTTCAAAATACAATCATATATTAAAGAATTTAATAGGGTTTTAGATTTACTCTGTGAATACGGTTTCCACAGAGAAGCCTCTTCAATCCCTCCATGACCCTAATCCTGTGAACTACATGTCCAAAATCAAATTTCTTACAGTAATACAACACATGCGAAAAACAAACAAAAAACAAACAAAAACAAAAGCGATTCCTACTTCTTTATTTATATCTCGTATTCTTAAAAAAATAAAAAGACGCAGGCGTGTCCGAAAATCCCAACTTTAAAATCGTTCTCTTCCTGCTTCGGTTTAGTCAAAAGTCCTCTTAACATATCATAAATATCATCAACCTTATTGACGATATTGATAAAATTTTGCTATTTTTATTACTCAAATTTCATTAAACGGCCTATTAAATACACACACACACACACACACACACACATATATATATATATATATATGTGTGTGTGTATCTGCGTGTGTGTGTATCTGCGTGTGTTTGTGTACACAAAACAAATACTGGTTACAATTTTATTTTAGGAAACGCAAATTAAACGAGGAAAATTGTTAAGGCGAAAATTCATTGAAATTGCATTATTTATTAATTGCAGAATCTTCCACCATAAATTTGCGTACAAGGTCAAGAAACGTATTTACATTCCTAAAAAAAACTTCCGCTATTACAAATTGAATTATTAAAAAAAAAATCGATGTAAAAGTAAAAATAATGTTACGCATCTAGATGCATCCGTCGCTTAGATTGAAAAACAAAGGTGTCCCTATATGTGTCCCTTTTCTCGATATAAAATCGTAAACAGTGTTTGTTGTATTTCTTCCGTCTCTCACTATGTTTGGTAAAGTCCATCAGTAAATTGTTTTTTGTCTGGAAAATGCTTTCAAGTTATAAAACCCGTAACAATGATTTTTTTTTATTGTCATTCAATTCCCCACTATTAATGTAATATGTAGATTTGTATGTCATATCTTTTACTCCTATATACACGGCAAATCAAATAAAACTCAAAAACTCGAATTTGCTTCAATATTTGTCAACTTTTAAACGATTAATTTAGACGCCAAAACATAGCCGAGTTAAAATTTAAGTGGTTTCATCATGTTTTATTAAAGTTATTAGATGTATTATCAAAACTGAATTCTGAAGTTATTCTGTAGGTTAAACTAATATTTGTTCAAGGCTTCTGAAATCAAATCAAAAACTATTTTCAGAGATAATTGGACGATAAAGAGGGCTGTTGGAAATATAACTCGAAGTATAGAGAAAAGCATTAAGAACTTGTCACCTCAAGAGGAAGGTAAATTAAAGTGAGTTATAGTGAACTGAAAATTTTCGACCAGTGCTCAAAACAGATTGGAAATGAGAAAACCAAGTACAGCAAAAGGTATACAATACTTTGTAAATTTGGATTTATCAAGAAACCGCTTAGACATACTCCTCTCAATAAAGCAAATATTTAAAAGCGTCAGAATTGAGCCAATAAATCCATGAAAATTGACTTTTCTAAACTAATTGTCACAGATGACTCTTGGGTGACACGCAATAGACCTGAAAGATGAGCCAAATAATAGATTTTATCTGATGCAGGTGTGCCCGTGGACGGCAAGGAGACGACAGTGTAATGATTGGGTTGAAATTGCTGACCAAATCCTTATTGAATCATTCAAATTCGATGAACGTGTTAAACTAAAGAGTGCTAACTCGTACGTTTTCATGAAGAATACTTTATTCAAAATGTAAAAGTTTCAGCCTCACAGTCTCAAATTAAATTTGTGTTCATGCCCGTCAATGCTTCTTCTCATTTAACTAAAGTTGCCCGTAATGTTTTTAGTGTAAAATGTTTACATTTGAGAAGATAAGGGAATGGTCACCATAAAGTCCCTATCCGAATCCAATCGAAAATCTATAGTCAATTGTTAAAATGAAATTATATGAAGGTGGCAAACGATATCGCCACAAAGCACGCCCATGGGAACAGTTAAAACCAAAATGTCTGAAATTGAACCCACTATATTCATGTGCAAATGCTTCAATGATTTATTATATGTTTCTTTTTTGAACCATTATAGGTGTTAATCAATTGTCGGTGATTTTATTACCTTGTTACTGAAGTAAAAGTGATTTTTCTCGTTTTCCGTTTTCTGTGTTTTTTAATTACATTAATTACACAAGAAATATTAGCTTCATCCTTGTTGATATTACCTCAAAATATCGGGTCTTGTACTCTCAGGCATTCATCAGGTGCTTGTCCATCCCAGTTACTTTCAGATAATTTCGAACTGAACCTCTTCTTTAATCTACAGCAGTAGATTATTTTTTGTTTCGTTGCCCATGACTATCACGGCCAGTTCTTATTTAGTACTGCTAAGTTAAGGCTCATCAATTTTCCACTTAGACTGTCCGCCCCAGAGACTGAACTCAAATCAACGTACCAACGCCTTAATCCATTAAGCTACTGTTCCGTGTTTTGATTGAAAAATTTGGAGCCTTAAACCTAACTTGTCTGCCGATAATTGCTTCTGCTGCTGCGATTTATCACTCTTTGCTACACTCACGGAGGACCTCGTTCTTATTGGTGTTGAGGCTTTGGTGTCATGTCTCCCATATCGTATTTATTTCTACGCTCGGTCTAATAAGGCGGTCTTCATCTACCACAGTAGATTAGATAAATGGTTCTGTTTGCAATTCCCACAAAAATTGGACTGGATGGACAAGCATCTGATGAAGAGCGTGTGTAAATAATGTAAACAGCGATAATTACTACTCCCAGAATTTCAGAAAAAAATGTCTGTAGCAGAAACGTACATTGCATATAGATGTAGAGTGTTGCCTGTCTTAAATCGGATATCAAAAATGTCTCCTCGTTGATTATTTGTTTCACTCAGTTATGTGCCATGCGTGATACACGTTTAGGCGATCATGTATCTTTCGATACATGACTAACGAGGCACATTCATTCCCGTAGTAGGTTGTCATTTCATTCTGCGGTAGGCCAGTTGCCATCCAAGTCCCGGTCTGTACTGTTATTTAGCTGGTGGGAAAAGAAGAAGATTTATACCTTTTCCCAAGCACGTAAGTAAATGTAAGGGATTCGACTAGAATTCGAACACGGCTCTCCGATTCCTCAATCCGAGCCGCTATCCATGTGACATGTCACTTGGGAGGCACGCCGGTTTTCGTCCGATTATTTGTTTACATTTACTTAATAAGCTTTGAAGAAAAAAGTACGCGAGAAAAATGTTGAAATAAGATTATGAAAAAGAAGATGAATGAGTGTCGGAATATTCTTTTCTTCTTCTTCTTCTTCTTCTTCTTCTTCTTTGTTTTCTTATTCTTCTTCTTCTTTGTTTTCTTCTTCTTCTTTGTTTTCTTCTTCTTCTTCTTCTTCTTTGTTTTCTTCTTCTTCTTCTTCTTCTTCTTCTTTGTTTTCTTCTTCCTCTTCTTCTTCTTCTTCTTCTTTGTTTTCTTCTTCCTCTTCTTCTTTGTTTTCTTCTTCTTTTTCTTATTCTTTGTTTTCTTCTTCTTCTTCTTCTTCTTCTTTGTTTTCTTCTTCCTCTTCTTCTTTGTTTTCTTCTTCTTTTTCTTATTCTTTGTTTTCTTCTTCTTCTTCTTTGTTTTCTTCTTCTTTGTTTTCTTCTTCTTCTTCTTCTTCTTTGTTTTCTTCTTCTTCTTCTTCTTTGTTTTCTTCTTCCTCTTCTTCTTTGTTTTTCTTCTTCTTCTTCTTCTTCTTTTTTTCTTCTTCTTTTCTTATTCTTTGTTTTTCTTCTTCTTCTTCTTCTTTGTTTTCTTCTTCCTCTTCTTCTTTGTTTTTCTTCTTCTTTTCTTATTCTTTGTTTCTTCTTCTTCTTCTTTGTTTTCTTCTTCTTTGTTTTCTTCTTCTTCTTCTTCTTCTTTGTTTTCTTATTCTTCTTCTTCTTTGTTTTCTTCTTCTTCTTTGTTTTCTTCTTCTTCTTCTTCTTCTTTGTTTTCTTCTTCTTCTTCTTCTTCTTCTTCTTTGTTTTCTTCTTCCTCTTCTTCTTCTTCTTCTTCTTTGTTTTCTTCTTCCTCTTCTTCTTTGTTTTCTTCTTCTTTTTCTTATTCTTTGTTTTCTTCTTCTTCTTCTTCTTCTTCTTTGTTTTCTTCTTCCTCTTCTTCTTTGTTTTCTTCTTCTTTTTCTTATTCTTTGTTTTCTTCTTCTTCTTCTTTGTTTTCTTCTTCTTTGTTTTCTTCTTCTTCTTCTTCTTCTTTGTTTTCTTCTTCTTCTTCTTCTTTGTTTTCTTCTTCCTCTTCTTCTTTGTTTTCTTCTTCTTCTTCTTCTTCTTCTTTGTTTTCTTCTTCTTCTTCTTCTTTGTTTTCTTCTTCCTCTTCTTCTTTGTTTTCTTCTTCTTCTTCTTCTTTGTTTTCTTCTTCTTCTTCTTCTTCTTCTTCTTTGTTTTCTTCTTCTTCTTCTTCTTCTTCTTTGTTTTCTTCTTCTTCTTCTTCTTCTTTGTTTTCTTCTTCCTCTTCTTCTTTGTTTTCTTCTTCTTTTTCTTATTCTTTGTTTTCTTCTTCTTCTTCTTCTTTGTTTTCTTCTTCTTTTTCTTATTCTTTGTTTTCTTCTTCTTCTTCTTCTTCTTCTTCTTTGTTTTCTTCTTCTTTTTCTTATTCTTCCTCTATTTGCCGCGTTCCTTGAAAACGTAGGTAATCATGGCTCTGCAAGTATCCCTTCTTTTGTAGCTCTTAGTAAGCGTCGTCCTTTCCTTATTTCTCTCAATCCCTATTCTACCATTTATTTACGGTACGTAGATTACTTGCTGTTTTCCTCTGTTCCTTCTACTTTCAATATGTCTTGAGAGTGCCAGAATCAGCAAGCCCTCTTTCCTCATTACGTTTCCTAAAAACTTCAACTATCTTTCTGATTCAAAGTATAAGCATCCTTTTTGTTTCCATTTTCCTTCATACTATTTCGTTACTCCCATAATCCATGATATTCGCAGTATACTTATCTAAAACCACACTTCCGCTGCCTCGCCACTTCTTCATCTGCGAGAAATTTGTACAACATTCACTACTATAAATCAGTTCTAATAATACATAACAGTTTAGTACACTTTCGTTTAAAACGTTTGTATTATTTTATCTATCGGCCCTCATCCCTATTTTGCACAACATTTACACTAGCAGGTTAGATAGGTTATGCATTGTTTTACTCTGTTACTCTTGCCTTCAATATGTCCTGTGAGTATCAAATTATCTAAGCTCTCTTTACTCACCATGTGTCATTCGTCGTTGCTCAGTCTGTGGTAGTCTCAGCATCTTTGAAGTCACAATTCTCTTGCCACAGGTCTCTTCTTCATCTGTCGGAATATTACGTTTCATTAATTGTTCAACTGAGTAGAGGCAATCTTATCTCAAGCATCCTAATTCCTGATATTTGACAGACGTTTGAACATCAACAAATGGCGTCATTAGCCGAATGCGTAATTATCTCAGTTGAGCGGTGAACTAATAAGCTATAGTTATGTTTAGGTTTGTGTCTTTTCTTCTGTGTGAATTAATCGAAGTAAGAGACAGACATTTATATTTGTAGATTTCTTTTGGTATATCAAATGGAAATTTGTCAATGTATATACGACACACACACAGAAAAAAATCATTATTCGTAAGTTTTTAAAAAAATATACACTGGAATAACATTAAAATATATTTCGTTATTCGCGTGTACTTATTAGGTTGGTGCGAAAATAATGACGTAATAATGTCGTTTTTTTTTACTTTCAAAAATAAGTTACAAAACGACATTATTACGTCATTATTTTTGCACCAACCTAATAATATTTTTATTGTTTCGATTTTTATTTTCACCATAAAACCCATTTGTTAAACTAAATACGTGATACTGACCGAAATACGTGATACTGAACGAGGTATTTGAGAAACTTATTTCATGGATAAAGCCCTCCTTAATATAATAATAATAATAATAATATATATATATATATATATATATATATATATATATATATATATATATATATATATAATAATAATAATAATAAAAAAAGGCTTAAACACTAATATTCCATGGTCATAATTTATTCCACTGGAATCGTAAATACGATCCAATTCATCAGACCTACAAATTCAAAAACCCATTCGGGTGTGTTAGTTAATCTGCAGCAACTTTTTCTATGATGGTGGAGTAATGGATAGCGGCTCGGTTTGAAGAATCGGAGAGTGAACCGACTTTTCAACGTGATATGGCCGTAACCCTCATGAAATAATCAGCGGTCTGTATTAAAAAAATAAAAAATAATACTTTTGATACAATAATCAAATATATCACCTATATTTTTATTACTAAAGAAGGATAAAGAATTAATATTTACATTTTGTATTTTTTATAATGATTAACAATCTAAATAGGCGATTGATATTAATAAAAATGTCATTAAAAACAGAATGCTACTGATTAAGGACTGAATTTCTTTTCAAATCAGAAAATAATGGTTTTAAAAGAGTTAAAACAATTGGCAAACATCCCATTACCAGAAACTAATGTCAGTATAATTCAACATTTGGAGTGATAATCAGTGTATATTTTTATAAAACAGATAGTCTTAGACAACCTAAGGTCAAAGAAGAAGGGTGGGGTCAAGACAGGCATTTCTGTTTGATAGGAATAAAACTTAACTCCCAGCTACTTGTCTCGTGTGACTTCAACAAGATTAGCACCGCTAAATAATCTCATTTACACTGGAGAGGCTATGAACGATCCAAGATACATTTTGACGATCACATTTTGTGAGATCAGCTAAATATCGGTACTTATCGGTTTGTTCTACACGGCGTTTTTTTTGTTGTTTTTTTTTGGTTTTGTTTTTCTTTCTTGAAAAGGTGTTATTTGCCTTCTCTTTGTTTCGCGAATAACGTTAATATTAAAGGTCTGGAGTCTTAAATTTATTATTTATTATCAGCTTTACTCCGTGCTAATATTTCTTTTTATCACAATAAATAACTACTACTGGTGAATTGTATAAGAGAGATAGGGCAAGAGATGGGAAGTGGTAGTGTGGTGTATATGAGATCTGCTTAGTACGTAAAACATCGCTCCCATTTGGGTAATTCTAGATCAGATCTCATCAGAAACATCGATAAAAGATGGAGTAATGCTGGATAAAAAAATAATTAAAATTCTGCCAGTAACTTCGACGTAGCGCAATAGTTAGTAATAGTTAGCTTGTCTTGCTAGATCAATAACGACTGAATAATGAGCTCAATCCTCACTGGGTACCTCATACTTTAAGCCTTTTACCGCATTTAAACCGTAATTAAAATTAACCATGGGCACTTTGACATGGTATAATGGTTAGCAAGTTTTTCTCGTTAGTAGTTCTGTTCTTTAGGTATGGTGTGTACATAGTTCTTCTCAACTCACGAAACTTTCAGAGAATCCTCGAAGTAAATGATGGCAGGATCCATGCTTTTTCCTTTTCACGCCGAAGAAAGATTTACGAAATATATTCAAATGGATTATCTTAGTAATCTGTTCATGTCGACGCTTATACACTATCTGTGCGAACTTGAGACATTCAACGCATTCACACATCCTACATTTGCTTTCTTGAGATGTGTCTGTCCTGGCTTTTATTGCATTCGTTCTGATGGCCTGCACATGTACTGCAAATATAAATATCTCTGTTTCTTTATTCATCAAACCATCTTTTACAAAAAGCTGCGTCTCACGTCAATATTATTATTATTATTATTATTATTATTATTCATTTGAATGTTGACACAATATGTCTGGCGCTTTCTTCAAAACTTCATTACCCTTTACAGAATAGTAATAGAACGAAACAGTTGATCTTTTTCTCTGGAATGACAGTAAAGTTTTTGTGGTGACAGTTTTAATGGTCGCCTACTTATAGATTTTCATGGTACACATCTTGTGATTTTAAATGATGAAAAATTCCTTTTTCTCTATACAGATGCCCTCCACCTATTAATGCTTATAATTGTTCGTACACAAAATTTACTATTTACTTCAGTTTATCCAAACGATATTAACTTTTCGTATTTTAATTTCTGATTTTTCCTCTCAGTTTTTATTCTTATTACTTTGCTGTTAGACTGTTTCAAGCAATTTGTTAGAATAAGGTAAGAAAATAAGATTACATCAGTCGGAAGAACTAATTTTGACCGATGTATGCACGGTGTAGGAATGGATAGAGGGCTCGGATTAATTAATCCCAGAGCCGAATTCCAGCTAAATCCATTACATTCACTTACGTGCTAATACCCTTGTGAAAGGTATGAATCCTTTTTCTCCTACTACCAGCTCTGGGTAAATAGCAGGATAGCCAGGGTTCTATAGCCTTGGATAGCAACTGGTCAACCTACTTCGGGGAAAAAATCTGCCTCGTCACTCATGTCTCGAAAGATGCATGATCGCCTATTTACTAACACGCACATAACTGACTGATATGCATACTAAGTCCATATTAGAGGGTAGAAGATGCAAATTCCACGTCTTTGACCAGCAGTGTAACATTGTGTCCTTTCTGGCTGTAAGCTTGTGATTGGGCATCAGGCTATGATCTGTATCAGTGTGATAATAAATTTCAAGTACTAACAGGCGCCACGTTCCTTTTATTTAATTAAGCTTTTAGTGACTGGGTATGTTCCTAAAATCTTATTAAAACTGTTTATAAATTGTATTTTAACACGATTTGTAAGCACATTTTATTTGAGTATTTCCATTGCATATTATCGATAAGAATTAAAATAATAAATATGAATTCTAGCTTGATATAAAACAAAAACCTGTCTTAAAAATGTTTGAGCGGTGTCACTATGGGCACTAAAAGATTTAAGGGCCGAGTATCGATTTTTAGTAGGTTCATTTCAGAGAGTGAAACCTCTCGACACAGACAAGGTTCTGGGATCTTCGTTCATATCAGGACTGTACTGGCAGAATCCTTGACGTCCACGGCAAAGATAGGAGAAAATGTGGCCATAGATGTCTCGATAGAAACCATTGAAAATCGATTTTTCACTGGTAGAAAACGATGACTCTTGTTTCTATCCAAAATCTTATTACGAAATGAAACCGTTATTTATATCTCAAGTGGTGTCTTTAGACTGTCCTTTCGTGGGTGGGAGTATAGAATCAAATAGCACACTATAATGATGAGAGAGGTTTCTATGTTCAAGCATATGATAATTGCTTCCATATAATACATTGAGCCGTAAAGTGACATCTTCCAGGATACGTTGGTCCCTAACGCATAGAGTTAACTTCTGGTGTAATCATATATTGGAACCTTAAATTCTCTTTGCGGGAACGATGAGCAATAATGACAATCATGCCGGTGCTACTCCGGATGCTCTTCTAATGGGTGACAAATTACATGGCTGACTCGATCGTAGCCTGTGAGGCGATACATCAATGTCAACCTGTACGAGTGATATTCAGTATATTAATATAGGTAGCGAACAGTGATAATCCCTTTATTTTCGAACCCGCGCGCTGATATATTTTCCGATAGAAATACGTCCCCTATTCCAAACTGTCATATGTGCCGTCCTAGAGGACATAGCAAGTGATAATAGTGTGTTCATCTAGATAATGCCTTGCAATGTTTCTCAGACGCCATCATGCCTTGGACCGGTGTACGACGTCTGGTTACTGCTGATGTTTAAGACTGGTGAATCTGTTTACGCTATTTACATTATTCGGACTGTTGACCTCATCGTTATTGTCACACTCTCGACGTGTATGCGTTTGTACGCTCCGGTCTTCTTCAGGAGATATATGTTGGAATTTCGAACCGAAACCTTTATTTAGTCCATGGTGGTAAATTGTTTTAATTCCACGTGCCATGCCTTTTATTGGATATCTGAATTTCATTTAATTCTCATTAGTAACTCAAATCTCCATGTTTTTTTTTCCTCTGTTGTAGCTAGGTAATGAACTCACAAATCTTTGAGTCGAGTCAGTTTTTGGATTACTTCAACCAACGCTTTTATCCACTGGGTTATGTGTTCCTGAAGAGGGCTGGAGCGTACAATGTCTGAAACATCGTGAATCTGGCAAAAGATGAGTACAATTGTCTGAATCAGGTAGTGTAAATAGTTACAATAATCACCTCAGAAATATATACAGGTGAATCTGTAACTGTAATACAGAGAACTTTTCGATCTCATATCATATTACTTCGGAAGGATACTGTTTTAAATAGACAATTAATACTTCTGGATGGAAATACCAGGGCCATAGGTTCAGTGCTTAAAAGAAAACAACCTTGAAAACCTCGAAGCGCTCACCCACCCACCAAAAAAAAAAAATTACAAGATTTAGAAATTGTCTCTGCGTTTATGGCGAATAGAGGCTACTATTTGGAGCGTGTTATTTTTAATTTTTAAAATGAAATGAAATTAATAAAAACTGTAGAACATTTTTTAAAACAAGATATTTTTTTTATTGGAGTTCCCTTTGGTCTTTTTGTCAAACTTTTGAGAGGTACTTCTGCCACACCCTCTATATGATCATTTAATTCCAGGTTCTTTTACAGCTTTGGTAATCCTAGTTTTCCCCAGGTTTATTTTCATTTCTATGTATGTATTGCCATATTTAATCGGAGATATAAAATAGTATTCTCGTTAGCTTCTTCATGGTTTGGAATTCAACGACTTTCTCTTGGTCTGTGTTCTAGGCTAGAGAGGCCAATCTACCCAAATGTCTACCCCATAGCTTGGGATGGGAGAAAAATGGTTTCACTTCATTCCATGAAGAAAAACTGCAAAAACAGATTCGCTTAGAATTTGAACGCGATTTGTTGATTTTGCTTTACGCGCCTATAAACCTTACCGAACCAAAACATCCGAACAGATATATTAGCTGGAGGTTGAACTGCTATTGAGATGCAGCATGTATTCAAGTTGAATCTTTTTTTTTTCAGTGTATTTTCATAGCATTGTTGTATACAATTCTCAAATAACCTTTTGGCATTCCCAACACATATTCCAATGCTGATGATTCTTCTGATATCTTTTCTTTTCGCATATAATCGGACTTTTTCTTCTTTAAACTGAATAGCCATGTGAATTCTAAGTAGTTTCAACATCCACCAGTCGACTGATCTGAGATTCTCTTTATGCCAACCGAGGACTGGCTTTCTGTCTCTCATTCCTGATACTACTCAGGTGTTCTTCACTTTTATCCGGTTTCTGATCTTTGAGTTTCGAAGATTCTTCTAAAATATTCCTTTCTTATTTTCTTTTATCTGCTCTTCTTTTTCTTCTTATTATCAGCATTATTATTGAGTGAAAGAGCAATATGCTAGCAAAGTGACGCTGGTACATATTGGACAGTACATCTTTGTGTAATATCGTGACGGGTTTGGTAGCAGTAGCATATAACGTTGTCCTGTTAAAAAATGTCTTAAGTCAACCTCAGACCGTCCCCGACTGAAAGGTCTCCCGAGTATCTAGATGTGACTGAAAAACCAACTTGGATTCTTCATACTTAAAAGAAAAAAACGACTGATATCCGCTCACCATGGTTCTCAGCTACATCAAACTCATGAACAGAGATGCACAGAGCATCAAGCCAAAACAGAACATACCCAAATTGTTAAACTAAATACGTGATACTGAACGCGGTATTTGAGAAACTTATTTCATGGATAAAGTCCTCCTTAATATAATAATAATAATAATAATGATGATAATATCTACATATATATATATATATATATATATATATATATATATATATATATATATATATATTTAAGTTACGAAGAACTTGGTAAATCAAATGGGTAATTCAAAGAAATCCTGAGAGCTCAATGTGAATCCAGAGCTAATATTTAATGAAAAAAACAGACCACTTTAAGGTGAAACAAATTATTGTAATGGTACCTTTTGATGAAATAAATTATTGTAATGGTACCTTAAAGTGGTCTGTTTTTTTTCATTAAATATATATATATATATATATATATAATAAAAAAGGCTTTGAATTTGTAGGTGTGATGAATTGAATCGTATTTACGATTCAAATGGAATAAATTATGACCATGGAATATTAGTGTTTAAGCCTTTTTATTATATCCTTACTCTGTCCTGGACATTGAGTTCTACCTGGATTCTATCCTCTTGGAAATTTTGTTAAAAAATATACATGTATGTGTATGCACCTATGTATACATATTTATATATTTTGCATATGTATGTGTATATTTACCACTAATATTATCTATCTATCTATCTATCTATCTATCTATCTATCTCTCTCTCTATATATATATATATATATATTATACAGAGAAAAAAATTCCATAATGGATAAGTTTTTCGCGTTCTAATGAACGCTCTGCAAATTGTCAACCGTTTTGCATTTAAAAGCGTAATGAAAAAATTACGGTAATGGATAACAACGCTCAACTGTGTATAATATAGTTTAGTACTACCTGCGCCCCTGACGATGATCTTGGAAAAAGATCGAAAGTTCTTGGGAAATGAAAATAAAAGAAATTTAAACAGCTATAGCACATTTCTCCCATCCTTTAATATCAATACACGGAAGGTTATTCGTGAGTATGAACGTAATTTTTAAAAATTCGCAGACAAAATCTCTATAATCTATTCAATCAGACATGTCAAATTTAATATATATATATATATATATATATATATATATATATATATGTAGTGTAACCCGGATATAAGAGATCCGGATATAAGAGAAACCCGGATAATAGAGATTTTCTCTGGCCCCAAATTAGAGCCTGTGTTAATGTATATTAAATAGACCAAACCCGGATATAAGAGAAACCCGGATATAAGAGACTTCTCCGGCCCGACAACTCTCTTATATCCGGGTTACACTATATATGTTTCAGTAATATATTTTAGGATATTACAACAAGAACATGTAAGAATTACTTCACAATTGCAGTCGTGTTTCAACGCATAAGTAAGCGTCTCTTCATACGATTGTAAATTACTGACCAGTGAACGATTAATTTGGTTTCAAAAGCAAAAATACAATCTACTTTTTTGAAAAAAAATATAAGTTTTGAGGGCTTTAACCTGATCAACCAACTGAATATATACACTCCGTTAAATTCAAACTATGCGAAAAAGGAAAAAAATAGAAATTATTATCTTAGAAATGTGTCATGACCAGGAGTTGTCATCTAATGGCAGCCAGACATTAACTTAAAAACTAATACAAATAGTTATATAAAATGTACATATATCAGACAGACAACTATCAGAAGAAATAAAAGCGGTTGTCGGTAGAGAGTTAATTTAACCGAATCCCCAACTAGTTATATGCTTTGTGAATTTCATATATAATTTTTTGTAGTTGTTAAATATGTGGCCTCTTTATGAAACTAGTAAATAATCTAAACATATATAATTATTTGGTAAATAATATGCAACAGTTAAATAAATAACATCCATCAAAGATGTTAACAGTACCGACCAATCAATGTAAAATGACAAAAATACTAAATACCAATACATCCGTATAAGATGTTAATAATTTACATTATTCGGACTATTGTCCCCACTCTTTGTCGCCATATTTTGTACAAAGTTTCGGCCGTTGTACGCTCCGGACTTCTTCAGCTGTTTGGAATGTCGAACTTAAGCATTTATTTCGCCCACGCCTTTATTCAACGTGACTTTATCTACTGTGCCATGTACAGTGGATAAAGGCGTTGGTTAGATCTAGTGACAGGACCAAAACAATGTAAGTTCAATACCCGGTTAAGGCAGTGGAGAATTTCAGAGGGAAATTAACAGGAGATAACTGATAACTGACATCCATTAAAACATGACACGTGGGACTAGAACAGTCTACCCCAGTGAGCGAAATAATGGGTTAAGTTCGACATTTCAAACAGCTGAAGAAGGCCGGAGCGTACAACGGCCGAAACGTTGTGATAGATATGGCGACAAAGATGAGGACAAAAGTCCGAATAATGTAAATAATGTACATAATACCTCATCTCAGAAATATAGACAGATACAAGATGTTAATAATACTACCAGGAGACCAATACAGAAATAAATTAACCCAAAATTAAACATACAGACAGAAAGATAAGTCGTATATGGTGCAACACAGTTCAACTGAAATCTAATTAAAAAATATTGTCAAATTTCAAAGTTTAATTAAATTGTAAGGTAAATAAAAGACTTTGTTTACAATTTAACGTTAATTCGGGTTTTTGATTTAATAATAAATTTTTAACAAAGAAGCTGGTAATTTCCAATTTTTAATTTAAACACGGAAAAAAGGTTTCATATATGGATCTACATGTTTTTGACGTTTTAAAATTCTCCATTTCACTTTCGGAGTTTTATTACCATCTTTTAAACTTCAAAATTTTTTAGAAAGGGATGTATTATTTCTATAGTGATTTTCCAAGCGTAGCTTAGATGTGGCATAAGGCCGAAAGTAGGGGGCACCCAGTGAGAATCGAACTCACTCATCAGTGGTAATTGTTCTAGCAAGACAATCTTGCTAACGATTACACCGCCTCGAGGTGCCTAAGTATTATTTCTAGAACTATTATTATCCGTCACCATTAATACTTATAGAAATAATACATCGCCTTTGTTCGATGAAGTCCTAATCCACTTGTGATTAATTTTCCGAACAATATCTATCTATCTATCTATCTATCTATCTATCTATCTATCTATCTATCTATATATATATATATATATATATATATATATATATATATATATATATATATATATATATATATATATATATATATATATATATATATATAGAGAGAGAGAGAGAGAGAGAGTGTGTGTGTGTGTGTGTGTGTGTGTATAGGGTCTCCATAAAGGGTGTGCACTTTAAAAATTTATAACTTTATTTGTATTTGCGATAGAAATATTCTGTAAAAAATGTTATAAAGTTTAATATACCCAGTTTTAAGTATAGTCAATGAATAATTCTTTACCACACAATTTGTAACAATTTTTAGATACGTAAAAAGTTATTTTCCATTTTTTCAGAATGAATTTTATCCATGGCTTCAACTGAGGAAAAAGTAAACTGTGCCCATTGGTTGGCTCAACTGAAATCTACTATTGCTGTACAAAGAAAATTTAGAATTGAATACAATGAATACGGCCTCATAGGAACACTAATGCTAAATGAATGAAAAAAATTAAAGAGACAGGCTCCGTCCATGATAAGCCACGGTCAGGAAGGACATATATTAGTGACGAAAGTGTTGCATCCATAGAAAAATCCTTTACAGCAAGTTCAAAAAAGTCTGTAAGATGTGCATCATTAGAGCTAAGGCTCCCCAAGTCTAATGTGCATAAGATTCTGCGGGGAAAACTTCATATGAAAGCTTGCAAATTCAATTACATCATTATTTGTTAGAAGAAGATTATTATGCACGGCTAACTTTCTGTCATCAGTTGAATAAAAAAATTGGCAATGATGATGCATTTGTGAGTAGTTTACTGTTCTCAGATGAAGCAACATTTCACATTAGTGGCAAGGTCAACAGGCATAATTGCCGAATTTGTGGAACTGAAAACCCAAATGAAACTGTGGAACATGAAAGGGACTCTCTTAAAGTTAATGTGCGGTGTGCTTTGGGGAAAATCGGATCATAGGGCCATATTTATTTCAATATCGTGTTATTAACAGAGACAGCTATTTAGATATGCTGCAGAATTATTTATTCCGCAGCTTGAACAATTAAACTGGAAAGATAACACAGTGTTTCAACAAGATGGCGCTGCTTGTCACTTTGCTCTGCGTATTAGAGCGTTTCTAAATCAGGAATTTCCTATCAGATAGATCGGAAGGGGTGGACCATTTTATTGGCCTCCACGTTCGTTCCATTAGATTTTTTTATGGGGACATGTGAAAACAATTGTGCATGCAACCAAACCTAGTTCATTAGAAGATTTGAAAGCTAAAATGACTAATGTGATTTCAGGTATTACTGTAAATCAGTTGGCAAATGTTTTCCACGAAATGAAAAATCGTATTACCATTTTTATTCGTAATAATGGAGGACATGTGGAAACGTAAATAAAATTTCAATAAAACTTATACAAATAAAGCTGTAAATTTTAAAGTGCACACGAACTTTGCGGACACACTATATATATATATATATATATATATATATATATATATATATAGATAAAACATATAAATGTCTTTAATAAATAAATTGTCGGACTTTGTCCATTTCTTAATATAAGATAAAATATATTTTTATCAATATCAAGGATATGTAAATGTTAAAGTGGGTATTGTTGTTTGCATTTATCATGAAACAGACTGTCGCATCTCGGTGTTGATTTCAATGTCTCTCTCTTTCTCTCTCTGTCTCTCTGTCTTTCACTCTCCCTCTCTCTCTCTGTATCTCTCTCTCTCTCTCTCTCTCTCTCTCTATATATATATATATATATATATATGTGTGTGTGTGTGTGTACTACAGTTCAAACGTTCGAAGCCACCCCCAGATTTGGTTTAACTTGACCGAAGAGTTAAATGAAAAAGCGATCTTTGAATCATTGAAAAAAAAGAATGGAATAAATTATCAACCTTATACTTTGAGAAACTTTTGCAATGACAGCCAAACATTTTTGCTGCAGTAGTCAAGTCTAAAGGGGGATTTTTTGAGGAGAGTAAAATTTAATCATAAAATCCTTTTTTTTTCATAAGAAATTCAAATAAAATATCATGTCTTTTTTTAATCTTCCATAATAATTTCTCTTATCTAAAGTTCATAACAACTACATTTGTGGTCAATTTAAAAACGATTAACAGGATTGGTCTCAAACTTTTCAACATTAGTGTGGGCATAGATAGATAGATAGATAGATAGATAGATAGATAGATAGATAGATAGATATTATTAATAGAAATCTTATAAGTATAAGAAACTATACTCGTCCGGAAAACCTTCAGTGTGTTGATTTGCAAATAAACAAGCCAATACCAAAGGGAAAAAAAGTATAAAAAAGAAAGAACCAAGAACATGTACGTTAACCGAAAATAATCGTCCAGCAGACGAGTTCAAGGCCCAAAGAAAAAAAAACCAGATGCGAGTACCCAAAATAACTAAATGGAGTGCTCAATACAATGAGTAGAGCCGACAAATTTAAACCAAGAGAGCCAGACCTCGTTAAACCTAGAGAGCCAGACAAACCTACAAAGGTTTCACATAAGCCTATCCGTATGTTTGTCTGGATCTCTTTGTTTAACTGTTTAGATAGATAGATAGATAGATAGATAGATAGATAGATAGATAGATATAGGTGTGTGTTTGTCTGCGTGTATCCCCTAGGACAATTTTTTTCGCAGAATATAAACAAAACTTAGAAATAGCGCAAAAATTTTTTATTTAATACCTAAAAAGTATGGCTTCTTGATATATACGTGAAAAATATTCGATTATTTTTTTTCAATTGATTGCTGATTTCCGCGTCCATAAGGATAGACCATTTTGGAATAATAAACAAAATCTTCAGAATTATTTTTTTTTTTATTTACCACGTTTTTCTGGTGGTTAAAACTTCGTGAGGCCCGAGTCTTTTTAATAAAAGTCAATTATCTCCGTAAAGCTGAAATACCACATTGACTAAAATATCCGTCGTACTGCCGCTGTTATTCACGCGAAGAGATGCAGTAAACGTTATTTGAGGGTTGTTCCTCAATTTTTGGCAACAGATTATTAACTACATAACAGATTATGTTATTAACTTTTTTCACTTATTTGGTTAACTAAATATATCGTTTGCTAATTAGATTGTTGGAGAAACTTGGCTGGCAGACTGTTATTAGTGTTGTCTTCTCTGTCCTCATCGCATGTCCCACAGTCATTCCGCTTTGACAGACAAAACTAAGCTCAGCAAGTAGCTATATTTCTCTCACTGCTTCTTGACTGAAAGGTTTGCGCCGTTATTTACTTCCGTGTCCAAGCGAGTATTTTAAATCCTGCACATTTTCAAGTCATGCAAGCACGCAAAACATTTGGCGCTAAGAATTCTGGCGCAGCAATCTGTCTACTTTACTGTGCCAGATAATTTTCGGCTATTGAATATTTACAGCGGAATCTGTTAGTCATCATTTTTGAAGGACATTGAAAACTTTTCAAAATGTCAGTAATTTGTTTAAAGTAATTTTAATCAACGTTTGACATTTGGTAATTGCCAGGCATCGCGAGGAAAATATCGACGTCTCAATTAAGATAAACTTTTCCTGACTGCAGTTTATGTTTCTCTTCAGTTGGCTAAACCAAATACCCACAATGAATTCAACGAATAGTTCTTTCGTTTCCTAATAAATTAGCAGATATATCGTGTCTTATTTCGATTATTTACTTCGGTTGACATTTTTTAAAAAGTTTTATTTAAATGGCCAAACTCTATGTAGGGTCGATTCCTCTGGCCAAGCTTTTTATGTCCAGAAATGTTCTATTCCTGATGCTGAGAATTCTTCCCATAGATATATAACAATTTTCTAAACAACACACACACACTCATATATATATATATATATATATATATATATATATATATATATATATAATGGCTAAATGTATAGCCGAAAGCGGTCGGATAAAAAGTTTTAATATAGTTTATCATCCAAAAAAAAAAAATTATTAGATCGCATGAGAAATTGAATAAAAAACTGAATAAAAGTGTCTTGTCTGCCGTATTCAATGAAATGTGCATGAAATAAGGATTAGTGCCTTAATAAACAAATATATATATATATATGTGTGTGTGTGAGAGAGAGAGAGAGAGAGTGTGTGTGTGTGTGTGTGTTTGTTTATGCATGTGTCTTTGTTTGAAAATTCTGATACATTATATCTGTAAAAGGGCAATATGAATAAAGACAAAAAGAAAGCTTATCTGAGCTGAAGTGTTCTGTCCTCTTTGACTTAGCAAACCCACCCAGATGTCGACTAAAATAATGATTCCTTTTGTTTTTATACATACCCAAACATACACACCCAGAAACATATATATATATATATATATATATATATATATATATATATATATATATATATGTGTGTGTGTGTGTGTGTGTGTGTGTGTGTGTGTGTGTGTGTGTGTGTGTGTGTGATGCTAGAGAACTAGTAAAGAATTATAAACAGACAAAACCGCATATTTTTCCCCTAAATGGTAAACATTTTTTCGGTCACACCTCATCAGAATAATCGTTGGCGACTTTTAAATTATTGATGCCAATCACAGAGTGACAAACGAACTGAGAGGAAACGATTATAACACATTTCGCCGTTGCCTAGACCCGGTGGTTTACCACGTTTCACTGGTCCGGTCCTGAAGGTCTTAGAACGACGTTTTAACCACGATGTTTCATCTACGCTGGTCAATGCTGATGCTGGTCCACGCTTGTTGCTGGTGTCTGGCCTCTTCGGTCAACACCAATCTGTTCACGCTATGTTCTTGATCTCATAACCGTAGAAAATCGAAGATCATAGTCTCGCAGCGAAGTTCAAGCCGGAGCGGGTGTTATCTAAAAAAAATTATCTTTACAATGAAAAATAAAACGAGAGTTTCTTGATACAACAGAAATTAACTCTTTCCACATCAATATCCATAGTGACAATTGGCCATTTCTAAACTTCTATGGGAGCCGGGTTCAAAGTCTTGGAATCAGAAAATCTGGTGACAACTAACGTGTATTTCAGACACACTTCATACGAATTCTCAGCCCAACGTCTTCGAGCTCCCAAATGTCATCTACTTTTATGCACTTCAGCGCATAACAGGCGGAGAGGGGCAAGTTTTCTAAGGATTAGGTGATTCTCCAATTTTCATTAATTCCAATAATGCTTTTCTTTGTTCACTATTTCTGCTTTTTTAAATAACTTTCCAAATTTGAAAAGTTCACATTGAAAGAGTCACAGTGATTTCTCCTTTAACTCCCACCGGCTTCACTTCACAAGTCGCACCGGTACACCGCAGAGGCGGGGCTAAATTCTTCCTCTTCTTACTCCTTTCTCGGTATTATAACAGTGCCTATTTCTCAGGGCTGAAGTAACAGTCTTTATGACAAATATAATTTTTAAAGTGCATAGTAGAAAGGGCGTGGTATATTCTCCTCATTGATTTCAATTCTATGACTCATTTTCTGGTCCCACTCGTCCAGCCAAACCCAAAACATATCACTTTCTCATTTTAACCTTCCGTGCGATAGATAAAAATTATTTCCCAATGTGTTTTCGCTAAAGAAAATTTATTTGATTGGTTAAATTCTCAACAATGAGACATGTTGTTTACATCCTTGTGCTGGTCGCCGCCTTAGCGAAAACATAGACCAGATCACTCGACTGTTATGACGGATCGATTACCATAATCCTAACACTCGCAGTTCATTCTCTGTTTTCATTTCACAATTTCTTTTCGCTAACGAAATTATAATGCTCATTTGCTTCTCTTTTAGCCAGTGACATGGGTTTTTCTAATTACCCGCACGCCAGATTTTTGCTAGATTAAAAGCAAGTAAATTCTTGGCGCATCGTCCCAATTCTTAGGGGAAATACCTTCCATTCTCTCTTTCTATCTCTGTATCTTCCAGTTTTTATTTCATTTTGAGTTTAACCCTTTTTTCTGCTTAGAATTGATGTTTACCCATCTCACAGTCTAAGTGTCACAGAGGAACTACGACTAAAGTACAGTTTAATATCTAAAAGGAAGAAAAGGCAAAACCATAATAAACAGCCGCGGTGAGTATAAAAAGGGAAAAATAACCTCACAATCAATCCAGTAAAGATAGAGAAGAAATTTTTTTATTCTTTGCTGCATGCAATATATATATATATACATGCTCTTGAAAAACTTAATTCGGTTGAGCTCTTCGGGGAGAAAAGCGAATTTGAAAACGGTGATTGTTACTGCTGCTGGTGCAAGATTCTTCGTTAAGACGAATGGAGTTCTCCGGTCACTGGCATGTTTGTCTAAATATAAATACATCTAAATTCACCTTCATCCCTCCCGTGAGCCAATGGCTTAGGATTAAAATCTCGGACCGATACCAAATCAGTCATGTTTCGATCCCGGCTTAAGGCAATTGGATGTCTAACCTCACTGAGAAGCGAAACAGTCTGTCTGTGGATGAAAAAATATATATATATAAAATAAATTTCTCCTCGTCGATAACACAACGGAATCGTCAGATACAGATTGAAAACTGACAACGGTATAGTTTAAATATTGATACACATACATATAATAAATATAATACAGATCTATGCACAAATATCATGACATATCCACATATCCAAACATCTACATCCACCATTATTTATCTCCATTTGCATATATAAATACATGCACACAGGTTAATACACGTTTGAATGTATCCATTAAATATATACATAACTAAAAAATATGAACCAATGCATGAAGCACACACACACATATATATATGCATGCGATATATAACTTATATATATATATATATATATATATATATATATATATATATATATATATATTCATTCACATACATACACATGTATATATTCATATATTACGACATGTGTCATTGAATAATTTAGACAAGATTTTCTACTTATTTTCAATAAGATCCTCTCATATTCACGGTTAAGCTTCCTAGTATCCTTAATAAAGGAGGAGAAAAATTACCATGTTAATATATATATATATATATTGGAGGCACGGTTGGAGCAGTGGATAGCGGCTTGGATTGAGGAATCGCAGAGCCGACTTCGAATTCCAGTCGAATCCATTACATTCACTTACGTGCTAATACCCTTGGGAAAGGTATGTATCCTCTTCATCTCCCTCCAGCTATGGGTAAAATAGCAGGACAGACTGGGTTCTATAGCCTTGGATGGCAACTGGTCTAGGAGAAGGACAACTCTGAATTCAAAACCTGCGGAGGGTCGTTTGGGAACCTTGTGGCATGCATTCGGTGCACCAGGTTTCTGTATTCGTCCCTCAAAAAGTGTGGCTGGTCTTGCACGAGGCCTTCACCACTATAATCAAATCTCATGTGCCGGTGTCGGGATGTCGGTTTCCTGGGGACTTATCGGCCTGACCCTCATACGTCGAACGCGACGGGAGAGTCGATTATATATATATATATATATATATATATATATATATATATATATATATATTAATTTATTACGAGTACGTTAGCACAAGGTCATCACCAAGTTGTTGATTTTCTAAGATAAAATTGTTGTGTTCATTCTTTTTCTGAGAAAAAATTTTGTGTTTATCTGAAAGTTACATTTTTTACAAGTGAAGTTAAAAATGCTAAGGTCATGTACTGTACGATTTAAATTACACGATGTAAAAGTCAGGGGAGGTTACTAATTTATGATATGTACAAAGTTCGTTTTATTTAAAGCTATCTATTTTTAAAAATTTAAACCAACTCTTAATAAAATTAATATTGCACAAATGTTTTAAAATGTGTACAGTATATAGTTTAAAATGTCTACATTTTAACTAATAGTTTTAATTTTTTATAGGAAAAATAGCATTTGGATATATCGTAACTTAGTTATTTTCCCCGACGTTTATCATGTGAAATTTAATTCGTATAGTCGAAAACGGCTGAAACGTTGTAATAAATATGGCGACAAAGATGAGGACAATAGTCCGAATAATGTAAATAGTGTACATAATACTTCATCTCAGAAATATAGACAGAGCAATTTTTTAATTAACGGTTTATCTAACATTATCACTTATTACTATATTCATTTTTTTTCAATTGGTATCTTTGTTTTTGTCTTAGACATTCAAATTAATTACCCACTAAAAATAACGGTTGTATTATTGTAATAAGAAATAATTGACTATGCACATATGGAAAATACATACTTCCTCATTTATAATATTTCAATTTCAACATAGTATGAGGAAATTTCGGTTTTAATCTCAATTAAATTATACCAGAACACCCCAACAATACCTCATTATGTCACAAGACTATTTTTTCTGTCAGACTGTGAGAATGACAAATTCACGAAGATACAATGTCAGCAAGATCTTCCACACTACATTTTTTTTTTACTTCTGATGCAGATATTATAAGTGTAACTATGTTTCACGATTTAAAATTCAATAGACATGTAATTCGATAGTGTTTCCTAACCAGTTTTTCAAATATCATCATATTATTAGATTAGGCAAGATTTTCTTCATAATTATGATTCAATGACCAAAATGATGAGTCAGAAATGCGATTTGCATGCCGGGAAGACTAGAATCAAGCAGACGCGTATGTTTAAATATCTGGGAAGAATTTTGACAGAGGACTGTAAGCACGACACTGAAATCCCTAGACGTATTTGGATGAAGCATTCCAAAAACTGGGCAGAATACTGTGAGACAGGAGGATTTCTTTGGTAACAAAGAAAAGAATACTGAGCTGTTACGTGACACCTGTCCTTATTTACGGCAGCGAATGCTGGACGATTTCCTCAAAGATGAAGAAGAGACACCAGGCGACGGGGATGTGGTTCTACAGATGGATGCTAAGGGTATCATGGATCGAGCATGTGAGAAACGATGAGGTCTTAGAGAGGATCCAAACAAGCTTATACTTAACATCAGGAAGAATGCAGCTAAATTTCTTGGGACACATAATGAGGAAGATGGGCCTGGAGACTCTGATACTGACGGGTCGAATAGAGGGAAAGAGAGACAAAGGAAAACAGCGTATGACATACCTAGGGGCTTTAAACAAGTGGATGACAGAACATGGTCTGGGGGAGGAAGCAAAAGGAAGTTAATAGTTGAGAGCTTCAAGGGATACAGGGAGGTGGAGAGCCATGATCACCTACGTCCTGAAAGGACATGCCAGATAAAAGGTAGAAAGACTAAAAGATGTAAAAACTTTTTTTTTAAAGAGAAAAGATGACAATAACAGCAATCTGAACAGGCAATGTGATTGTAGCTGGAGAGATTACACATGGAAATTAGAAGTGTTAGTACTGATTACATGTAGAGAGATAAATTTTATGTTATTGTAACTGCATAGAAATGAACAGACGGATAAAGACAAAACGAAATCGATAGATCGATAGACATATAGATACATATAAACAGTCTAATACAGATACAGCGATAGGTTGTTAGGTTGATATATACGAGCAGATAGATAGATACAAAGAGTTTATTAAGATTATTGGATACTGTGTTCAGTTTTATATAGAGAAAATAAACTTTGCATACCTAGGTGTCTCTATCTATAAAAGGCAGGATGTGTGTGTGTGTGTGTGTGTGTGTGTGTGTGTGTGTGTGTGTGTGTGTAACGAATGCACGGCCGCAGTTTTCGACGGATTTGCACCAAAATTTACATGCACATGCTCCAAGTTAGCGGGAAGCCAAGATCGCCATTGCATTTCCCAACTCGATAGTGGAAATAATCGATTTTTTCATGCTTCTACGGCAGTTTTTCATGTAAGAGCCTATAGCTGGCTGCCACGAATAGGCAGGAAGATTCTCTTGGCCAGCGGGAGAGCCAACAGCTGACTGACACGAATGTTAACTAGCATGCTAGCATGCAAAAAAATCGATAGCTGCATTCATCCCAAGTGGGAAAAATTTAAATCTTCACGGCACTTTACTACAATTGACTATTTCGCTTGCTTAAACTCAACGTTGATTCTGATTCCGCAGAACTGGGTTGGATGTGAAAAATTATTTGTTTTTAACATTCTTTCTTCATTCGGTTTTTCCAGTTCCGAGTCCTTTTCTTAAAGCTGATCGTGTTGTGTTCATTTTGTTTAGTTCTTTTTTCGTAACAGATTTAATGTTTAGTATAGGGCTTAGAAAAAAATCGCAGTGTGAGATAGGCAAGAATTAAGGCATGTAGCAACATCAGCATGGCAAAGGGCATTTCTTCAAAGGCAAGGAAGGGCAAAACTATTTTAAGTCAAGTGATAGCGATTGCTGTATGAGTCGTACGATTTTGAATCAAGCATGGGCAACGCCTGGCCATGCCGCTAGTATATATATATATATATATATATATATATATATATATAATTATTTATAAAAAAATTATAACATAGGTATGTTATAAAATCACTACAAATATAGCCATTTTGTTTCAACACACTCGGTGTCTTATCAAGTGATGATGTTGAAGATAAAATAAATTGTTTTAAAAGTTTCAGATTAATTAACGATCCTACACTAGGGGGAAACATTGTTACAAAAGCTAGAATAACCAATCAAAAACCAAGTATAGAAAGATTCAAAAACTTGACAACGAAATCATGTTATAATAGCTATTCAGATCTTTAAAATACGTGTAATATTAAAAATAATTTATACTAACCAATAATTATAAAATTATATGATAAAATCTAATATTAAAATTAAAAACTGGCAATTTTAAAATCCAAATTTAATCACTATTAAGTATAAAAACTACAAAATTATTGAGAAAAGAAAAAATATATATGTTTATTCAATTCATTTCTTCGTTGAAATTACGTTCGACAAGACGCTACAATATATCCGGTCATTTGACAATACATGTATATATATATTTTTATTCTAAAGTGTGTGAATGTGGTCTTAAATTCACCCGCAAAACAAGAAAAACACAATCAGATTATAATACACAAGCACCCAGACATATTTAGATATATATATACACAAACACACACACAAAAAATAAAAAATAAAAAAAAAAGGCGACGAGACAGGAACATCACTACAACCCTGTCTCGTCGCCTTTTTTTTTTTTTTTTTTATAATCTGATTTTTTTTTATAATCTTTAGCTCCTATTACTGTCGAGCCCTGTCTAGTCTATTCTTATAATATGGATAGAATCACTTAAGAACATTCCCACTACGAACAAAAGGGATTATTTCGTCCATTTAACTCTGCAAACGGAAAACCTTATCAGAAGAATGAGATGGAAAGCTTACTTCTTTCTTCAAGACAAGGAACCAAAGATAATATCATATTAATATTCTTAAATGCAACTTTGACTCACTTACTAGTGCTTATCTACTTTTCCCAGTTAAAATATCATATTCCTTATTTTTTAGGAGGAAGATAAACGCAGATATCATCGTGTTCTATTTAACACGGAACAATAAAATCAATGGCATCTCAGATTCTTAGATCTAATTTAAGTACCAAAGCATTTTTAGAGCTAAAAATAGTATTTCGAAATAGAGAAACAACTTCCTGTGTTGCAGGATTCGAAAAGAAGTCACCTCATTTTCATGTCCGGTAAAGATTTTTTTTTTTTTCGCATCGACTTCACATGCTACAAGGAAAAGAAATTGCATGCCGTATTCCGCTGTCAGTTAAGCTTACATTTTCACACAGCGCTGCTCCATTCCTTCGGCATTTGAGAAGTGATAGTTACGCCGTAAAAAGTAGTTCCTTCTTCGATAAAGTTATATGGTCCCTGGATATGTTTAGCAAGATAACATGGCGATATTATTTTTATTATCCTCATCAAATGATATCACTTGCGAAACATGTATGCTTATAATTAACCACAATATATATTTGTCTGATGATCGCACAAGCGTGAAACCAAGGGTCACAAACTCATATCCATACTACTGAATATATATATATATATATATATATATATATATATATATATATATATATATCGTAGGTAAACAACATCCGTGGGTAAGTAATCCAAGTAGATCCTATTAATATAGAATATCCACAAAAGAGAGCTCAATTTAAATTTTATTATAGAGCATATAAGTGAATTACAATTAATGAAATTCAAACAATTTACCTCATACAGATGATCATTTCGTCCATGTCAAATTAGTTTTTCCCTGGAATTATCGATGGAAATACATTTCCTGAAATGAATCAAATCCCACGTTTCTTCACAGGGAATTTGAAAGGCAAAGGAAGGAAAAAAGTAAAAAAGTAAAAGGAAAGAATAAAAAGAGAAGGAGTAAGAATTGGCCTATAATAGAGGAGGGAGTTATAAAGATATAGAAAATAACGGACCTAAGGTGGTGATATCTGATGAAGATATCAATATCATAGTTGCTGTCAGGAAGTCAATTCTATCCCCTAATGACTCCATTTGAATTAAATGTGGGATAACGACTTTGACGTTCCAATGGGGTCATATGATTCGGATCAAGTAGTTGGTTTTGTCTGTATTTACATTTTGGAGGTAATTGGTAGATTTATTGAGCCGGAAACTATGCGGTCTGTATAGAGATGACGGGCTTATTAATTTCCCCAATAGTAATGACCTCTTACTATTAAATTTCAGAAAAAAATATTAGAGCTTTTAAGCTCATGAGATTCAAGACAGAGATCAATTCCAATATAGGGATAGTTGATTACCATAGCATCACACTTACCTTGAATAATAATGCCTTTAAACCTTACCACAAGGAACAAAAAACTCCTAATTATATTAGCATTAAGTCTAACCACCCCATACCATCTTGAAGCAGTTACCAATTCGCCTTGGTTCTAGAATCAATAAACTGTCATCTAATAAGAATATATTTGATAAGAATAAAGCATTGAAAATGCCCTCCGGAAAAGTGATTTTGCACATTAACTATCTTACGTAAACTCCACAAATATCCATAGTGAAGAGTAATAATCCACACAAAAATGGAAAAAGAAATATCATTTGGTTCACCTCCATTTTCTGTAGATTATCTAGAATTAATATTGGATAAATTTTCCTGAAATTTATCCGCAGACATTTTCAGAATAACAATCAGCTAGGTAAGAACTTCAATAGAAAAAAACCCATTAAAATTAGTTATGCACGTACTTCCAACATGTTTAGTGTAATTGATTCCCACAACAAATATATCCTTAATAAATTCATTGGTGTCAACAAGAATTCTAATAAATACCTTCCTTGTAATTGTAGAAATAGCAACGTTTGCCCAGTCGAAGGAAAATATAGTGCATCTAATGTTATTTATCAAGCCACCATTTACCCCAAAGAAAATAAATCAATCCACCAAGTTTATATTGGGATTTCTGTGGGGGAATGGGAAAAAAAAACTGTTTAACCACAGACAATCTTCATCCAAGTCAAGACTAAAACACCAAACTACTCTCTCCCAAAGATTTGAGTAAGTGAGGGAGAAAGACCTGCACCCACTGGGAATTGATAGGTTTTCCTCATGTTCCAAATAGTTTTAAGGGTAGATGTAATTTGTTTCGAAGAGAAAAATTAAAATCATTAAATTTAAGAATCAAGATATTCTAAAAGGAATGAATTGGTATCCAAGTGTCGCCATAAGAAAAAATGTCAACTGACAAAACATTATTTCAAACCCACACTCCAAATATCGCCACAGGAATAAATTTCAACTACCATAGTATCAACCGAACCTCGCACTCCTCTCTTTCATTTATATTTTTATATGTTAATTTTTTTCTATTGTGACATCTTCACTCTATGTAAAAAAATTTCTATATGAAATTGTTTTCGAGATGTGAAATTTCCTCTATATGTAAATATTTCTCTCCTTATTACATGTTTTCTATATGTGAAATTTTCTTCTATATTTAATTGTTTTTATAATACTCGTTTTTATATATTGAATTGAAATTTAATCCTTTACAGAATTTTTAAATAATCAGTATGAATATGATATAATTTAAATTATAAACATAGTGTTTGAAAATTGATTAATATTATATTGATATAATGAGATTGATTATATTTAAATGAAATTAATATATTAATAATTAACTTGAATTTTTTACTGCAACTTTTACTATATAGCTAAAGATGTATGGATTTATATTAACATATTTTTATAAAAGTATTAATTTTAAATTCTTACTTCCATTCTAGAATAATTTTAAACTCCTCTCTAAAATGTTTTAGGGGTTTTTTGTTCATTCTTCTTCCTTACATAGGTGTTGATAAGTAACATTTATGTCAGTGTTCATTTTCAACACTCGCGCTTATCTTTAGCCGACTCTACCATAAACATATTAAGTCACTTAACCGCTATATCTATATAACTTCCTCCTCTATTATTTTATTCATTTTAGTAACTGTATTTGCATTGATATGTCCACGGAAAACTTTTTTCCATGGACGAAATAATCATCTGTATGAGGTAAATTGATTGGATCTCATTAATTGTAATTCACATACACACGCATACACCTATGAGTATGTGTTTATACGATGTCTGATAAAAATGTATTGGAACTGGTGCTATAAAAAAGAAAACTGCAACATATATCGATTCGATATTTAATCTCATTCGAAGTAGTCCTCTTCTGAAGCCACATACTTTATCCAACGTTGTTTCCGTGCTAGAAGCTGTCCTGGCACTCAGTTTTGGAGATAGCGGGAAGCTTCCCTGTTGTATTCTCTTTTATTGATTTGACATTTTGAAATCGAGTTCCTTTCAAATGAGATTTGATATTTGAAGAGGGAAAAGTAGCAAGGGACGAAATGTGGGGAATATGGTCATTGCCGATCTGAGGCATGTTGGTAATGGCTAAAAAATACTATACAAGCTATACTCACTGATGGCACCTCTGTGATCTGGTGAGACGACCACACTCTACACACTCTCCTTCCCAGCACTGCTATAAACAACGGAAGTGAGTATGCGTAACAGTGTTTCTAGCAAGTTTCTTCACTCACTGTACTTTAGCTCCATTACTCTATAACCCTTCCGGTTTTTTACTTTTTATATATATATATATATATATATATATATATATATATATATATATATATATATATATATATATATACGACGGAAGTCTAAAATTATATGAGACCTTGTCTAAATATATGTTATAGGGAAAGTGCGAATAATTTTTGACTTTCACTCGTGTATATATGGCTAATGATTAGGGCAATCTTTTAGATTTAATAAGTACATTTCATAATTTCTTTAGTTTAGCCCCTGAGCAACGGATACCCTCTACACAAATGCGCTCCCGCTCAACTAAAATAAGAATTGGTAATCAATGCAAAAACTTCTTATATTCCCGTTGAAAATGTTTGAAATGTCACTTTATATACAGGGCGCGTTGGGTAAAGTGTCACCATTTTATTTTTTTTAATTTGCGCATGCGCGTTGTTTTTGAATTTGGCAACTGAACAATTGCACATTTCATTGAATACAACAGACAATGTGTTTTTATTTAGATTTTATATAATTTCTCATGCGATCAAATCATTTTTTCTTTTCGAATGATAAATTATATAAAAACTGTCCGAAAATTCATTTTATCCAAGCGCTTTCGGCTATACATTTAACCATTTTCAAGGATTAAATATTTTAACTGTTAAAATAAGAAATAGTTTGTTGTATGTATGTTTTATAAAATATTTTCATTTTTCAAAACACGGTCAAGATATTATGTCCATGTTTAAAGTTAATATTATTAAGTGTTGTTTTTTTTTGTTTTTATTAATAAGGCTTCCATTATTTTTAGCCTTTTTTGCATGCAGATGATGCTATTATATTCGTGTTGTCAACAAGTATGTTACGAATAGTGTCCTGTAGGTCACCATGAATATTTAAATGAGCTATTGTCAGAAAGGTGTAGAGTAAGTCTGCGTGTCAAACATGTTGTAGTGTGGCCTATATAATTATTTACGAATTTTATTATTTTAACAGTTAAAATATTTAATCCTTTAAAATGGATAAATGTATAACAGAAAACGCTCAGATAAAAAGAACATTCGCACAGTTTTTATATAATTTGTCATCCGAAAAATGTATTCTTACTCTCATAATCTGTAACTCCTTGCGTGCTTGCAGCACTCCCACCTTGCTTGAGGTGTTTTACTTAAAAAAAATGTCTTCCACGACAATGCCTATTCTCATACTGCAAACGCGACGCAAAAAAATAAAAAATAAAAAATAAAAAAAAAACGGTCATAATTCTCGGATAGGGTTTCGTATGAAGTATAATCTTGAAATCTTTTTCTCATTTTCACTCGATGCATCAATCTTCATCTGGTAAGCGTTTCAGAAAATCACATCCTATTGAAAAATATTTTGCACCGTTCATCAAAATCATTTTATTATATACAATTGTAATTTTTTTTTCAAATAACCTGGGAAATCATTTCACAGCTGAATATTGATGTTTTTAATAAAAAAAGTTTTCGCCAAAAAAAAAAAAAAAAAATCACTAAGCTTTTCATAAGAATTTAATTTTCCCTATAGATACTAATCTCACAGAATAAATAAATAATTTATTGTAATAAATTATGTTTGCATATATTAAGCTAGCTTGGTCATATATCTCATAATGTCCATTTGTAGGAGCCCTGTTTTTACAGCTGACTAGTATTTCCGTAGTCCTCGGCTACAAGAACAATTTCATGGCTGCTAAAAAGAAAGAATGTTATGCTTTGTGAGTAAAGACATCATTTTGCAACTTCCACTAGATTTTCTTTTCAGAGCCGGAGAGAGAAATAAAACATATCTAAAAGAACAATTGCTTCCTAATTACAATTCTAAATAACGTTTTGGTAATTATCCTGGATACCAGCTAGCGAACTACAGTTCGGTAGCTAAATAGCTAGTCCATGGCTATTGGTTTCAGTTTGACACTTTGGCGTTTCTTTTTAGCCTTATGTGAACTTATTTTGTACGTAGAGATCTTCAAACCACTTTCTGTAAAGCAATGGTTAGCGAGCTAATCTAAGAGCCCTAATGTACTAAGTTAATTGTAAATTATTATTTTATCAGTCGGTATTTAATATATCCATTAAATTGACAGTAATTGAATAATCATTTTTGGTTGTAATTATTTGAGTGATAGTTCGAATGATAGCCTCGCAGGTCATTAGGTAATGATCACCCTTAAGAGAGATATGATCTGACATCTGGGACCCCACTTCTATTTTCAGACATCTCAGCAAACTATCCTACCAATGCCAACCTCTGTAGATGGTTGAGACAGGAATGAACAGATTGATATATCGATAATTTGAAAAGTTAAAATACAAGATGAAAATTAGATAAACATCGGGCAATAATGATTTGAACGCATTTCTCAGATATAGGAGTTTTGTCAACGAGGAAATTAGTATTTGTCATACGAAAAAGAAATAGATCAAAAACGGTATCTTAAGGAGTGATTATTTTTTTAAAGTATAAATGCTCAGAAGCTGTGAAGAGCTATCATCTCCATCTTCAGGGAATACAAAGTGAGATGAAGAGGTTTACTTCAAATGCTGCACCATTTCAGGTATAGCACCAGCCAAAATTTGAAAGAAGTTGCTGTTACACCAATGACTAAATCATTAAAGATGTTTACCTTGAAAAGCAGCTTTTGTGTTGTTTAAAGTGAACTCAGATACTGTTCGGCAATAAACCGATCTCTAAGCCATGAAGCAGATGAAAACAGATGAAAAAAATGTCTGTATTATTATTCATGTAACTAAATCGTTTAAATTATTATTGTCATTAACGATAGAAAATATTTTTTGCCATAATATCACGTTTCTTTGCTTTATACTTAGTAGTGATTGGTACCGCCAGGGTGGCGATTATCTCAATGGAATTGTTTTGTGAAAATAAAAACCTCATCAAAAAAAAAAAAAATATCTCGCCATTTTATTCGTGATTGATCTTCAAACGTGAAGATTTTTTTTTTTTATTGTCCCCAATGCTACAAACTTTATTACCTAGTCTATTTGTCTGGAATTGAAACGAATTCAATCTATATAAACAAATTTCTAAATATTTTATATACTTCATATCAAAGATTCAGTTGATTTAATAAAAACGTTTGATGTCAGTAGACCGCAGGAAATATTTGATTTTCTCTCGTCAACTGCCTTGAATTAACGGAAAATATTTCTTTTCCTGTCTGCAATTTGACTAGAATTTAATGTTGGTATTGCAGTAGTGAAAGTTGTGCAAAAGACTCATTTCAATTTAATATATCATCATCGTCAGTTCATAACCGGATTTTTTATGTTCCTTCACAGAATGGACGTATAATAAACTGCTTCATCTTTGCCGCAACATTGTCGCTATCCACATATATATATATATATATTTGTATATTTAGGCAGCAATCCTTCCTTTATGCATGTTTCATTAAATAATAATTGATAATGGCTAAAGGTATAGCCGAAAGCGCTCGGAAACACAGAACATTCGGACAGTTCTTACACACTCTTTGTCCAGAAAAGAAAGCTCTTGTCAGAACACAAGAAAAATTAAATAAAAAGCTCAACTGTAGTACCTTGTCTGTCGTTTTAATGAAACATGCATATATATATATATATATATATATATATATATATATATATATATATATATATATATATATATATATATATGATATAAAGATTTTTTTTTTTACGGTAGTGATTGGTTCGGTTTGGTTTGCTTTGGTTTAAGGCATGTCAGCCACAATTGGTTTTAATGCCGACAATTTTTATTGCTGGTAATATTCTTTTCCTACAAAAACAATGTAGAGCTGGTAACACTATTTTACAAAACCTTTCGGTATCACACCCACCCCTACACCTTCACAGTGCCTCGATCCCAGTTTGGGGGCCAACCACGTGCCCATTCCTAGGACCCCAACAGGCGCCATCACCCCGGATCAGGGTGAACCGGGGAATACCAGCAACTAAGAGGTGGCTCCACGCTCCCCAAATCCTTTCCGATCAGAGGCCCCGCCGTTTGAAGTAGTTTATCGTCTTACCCAGGACGCGGATGTAGTTTATCGTCATACCCAGAACGGCTGACGATAGTGACATGCATGAAAAATCAAAAGGTGAGGAACAATATATATATATATATATATATATATATATATATATATATATATATATATAACCGAGGATTTGAGCGTACAGCGTTCAGACTGCTGGTCACGTTAGGTAACACTCTCCCAGAAACTGTAACTAAGTTCCTCTCTGGATAGTTGCAGCGGAAACCCCAGCTGGGTTATGAGGATGTTGAACAAACACAAAGTAGGCGCCTGCAATGAGATCAGCTAGCCACCCTAGTAGACTGGCATTCTTGGATTCGAGTGGCTGTGCCATTTACCTTATACACACACACACATATATATATATATATATATATATATATATATATAGATAGATAGATAGATAGATAGATAGATAGATTACTTGAAATGTTATTGTCAGTGGATATTCGTATTTGTGTAGACGTTCCGCTTATTTTAAACAGTATTTATTTTGTCAACTAGTCTGCGTACTCGGGTAACTTAATAAAGTGTATCTGCTCTCCGGAAAGATTCGAAGCTATGTTCCCCTTGTCAGTAGGTACCACCATCTGATTCGGCATGCTTTTACCGCTCGGCTGCGAAGACCTTCACAATAAAGCAAAATGTATATTTTCCCTTTAAATCCGATTCAAACTTTCAGATGTTTCTTAAAACGCACTTCTGCTTAGAAAGGCAAGCGCTAAAACCACACCAGATAAGATACAACAAATTGAACCAAGAATATTAAACCTTAGTTTTTCTCAGTAATAAATAAGGAATAAAAAGAAATTCGACAATAATAATTTCACTACATAATTCCTTATTAATTTCTTACATAAATAATCGTAAATATAATATATGCTATCGTCCCTTAAGGCCATATGATTATCCCTTGCTATATTTTCCACATGCTTTAGGAAATAAGCACAACACTATTTTACTTCTTTACAAATTCTCCGTTTTCTTGAACATTACTCAGAATTTTCATTCATATATAAACATATATATGTACATTTCATTCGTCTGTGCCACCTTCTTTTTAGTAACAGCAAAATAATACTTATAAAATCAATTGTAAACATACACCAGTCAGATTTTTAAAGTGAAAAATTGCTTCGAAAATTTGGAAATCAATAAATATATTAATTATACATCGTTAATTAAAAGGTAGAAAGAATTTAAAAAAAAACTGCATCTTTTTCTTGTGTCATTAACAAAATCCTTCCTTTTTGTAGGATTGGCTCAGCATTTTAAAAAAATGGTTCAGCTTTTTGCTTGAACAAACAAACAGCACGCCTAAGAAATGTGCAGAAAAGGATTTAAAGAAAAGATTTGGCAAGAAAATGCGTAAAATTTCTCTGAAATTAGGTTTTGATTTCTTAAGAATTGGAGGCGAAATGGTGAAAAATTGTAGTGCCAAAAATAAAATGCCGAAAGCAAAAATTGTGGAGAGAATTATTGATTAGATTTTGATTTCCAGTTCAAAAGGGTGGGTCGAGAAAAAGAAGCAGAAGATCAAGAACATGAAAAAAACAGGAAGATGAGGATAAAGGAGAAGTAGAAGTGGAATAGAAGGAAGAAGAAGAAGAAGAAGAAGAAGAAGAAGATCAAGAAAAACAAGAACATGAAAAGAACAATATCAAGAAAAAGAAGAATAGAAGTGGAAGAAGAAGAAGAAGAAGAAGAAGAAGAAGAAGAAGAAGAAGAAGAAGAAGAAGAAGAAGGAGGAGGAGAAGAAGAAGGAGGAGGAGGAGAAGGAGATCAAGAAGAAGAAGAAAAAAAACGTGAAAAAGGAAAAGAAGAAGTAGACGAAGAAGAACAAGAACAAGAACAAGAAAAACAAGAAGAAGGAGGAGGAGGAGATCAATAACAAGACCAACAAAAACAAGACAAGAAGGGGAAGAAGAAGAACAACAACAATAAGAACAAGAAGAATAAGAACAACAACAACAACAATAATGATGATGATGATGGTGATGAAAGATAAAAAGAAAGTACATATAAAATAAAGATATGGGAGAAAAAGGAGAAAGAAAAAGAGAAAAAAGTAAGAAGAGGAATCGAAAAAATAGAAAAGGAAAAGCAAAATTTTATTTAAAAAAAACTCACAGGAAAAGAATGAGAAGAAAAGGGAAAGGGGAACACAAAAAAATATAAAAAGCTACAATAACGAGAAAGGAAATAAAAGGTAAGAAAAAGATAAATATAAGAAGAGACGAAAAGAAATGATGAAAAGCAAAGAAAGAAAAAAAAAGAAAGTGTATAAGTGAAAATGACTTGAAGAACATGAGAATCAAGTATGGTAAATGGAAAAGACCAAAGAAAAAAGAAAAGTATGAATATGAAGGAGAAAAAAGAAGCAAATAAACAAATATAAGAAAGAAAGATAAGAAAGAAAAAAAAAGGATTAGAGTTCAGAACACTAAAAATGCCAAAAGACGAAATAGCAAATTATACATAAACAACCAAATCACCACCCAGTAATGGAGTAATATACAGACAGAAGCCAAAGAAAAAAATCGAAATGAATGAAAAACAAAGGCTATAAGTTAAATATAAACCATTTCCTGTCAGTGAACTATGGTTAGCAAGATATTTTTGCACACGATTAATTCTTCTGTTATATACTGGGTTCTTTCAGGACAAGGGAGGTTATAGTTCCTCACTACTTCCTCTACTGGGGCCTGGTATTTTCAAGAATTCTTATTAAAGAAAAATATGTGCTCTCCGGGAGGAGTCGAACATTAGTTCACTTGGGAGAAGGGAACCGTCCTAGAACAGACGAACCCTAGTCTGACTGAGATACCAAGATCTTAACCGATCAGCCGAGGTTGAATAGTGATTTTAAGTGGAATGCTTGACATCATAGACTTTCGAAATTTCTCAAGTATTCAGGCCGGTATACGAAAATAAATATATTATTTAATTAATAAACGGAACGTCTACTCAAACACGAATATCCACTAAAAATAAAGTTTAAAATGACAAAAACTATCGCATTAATAAATAAATATTTTCTACAATATATATATATATATATATATATATATATATATATATATATTGAATTTGTAGGTCTGATGAATTGGATCGTGATTACGATTCCAATGTAATAAATTATAACCATGGAATATTAGTGTTTGAGCCTTTTATTATTATTATATTATTACTCTGTCCTGAGCAATGAGTTCTACCTGGATTCTATCCTCTTGGGGATTTATATATATATATATATATATATATATATATATATATATATATATATATATATACACACACATATATATATGTATGTATATTGACTACTAATATTATATATATATATATATATATATATATATATATATATATATATAGATATATGTTTTATCCCTCTCTCTCTCTCTCTCTCTATATATATATATATATATATATATATATATATATAAATATACATATATATATATATATTTTTGAACAATAAGAAAATAAAAAATTAAAATCATTCACACACTGGGTTGTAGATTAATATTCTTTCGTTTTTATTATTATTATTATTATTATTATTATTATTATTCCATTTAGATTCCTCGACTAGTTTCGACCGAAATGGCCATCATCGGGAGGAGAAATAACTGTGTGCTTGTTGTGTGTGTGTGTGTGTGTGTGTGTGTGTGTGTGTGTGTGTGTGTGTGTGTGTGTGTGTGTGTGTGTGTGTGTGTGTGTGTGTGTGTAATAGAAACAAATTTAAAACATATATGCATATTAAATTTAGAAAAATAAAATTATTCAAGAAAATCGTCCTCAGCCTCGTTAACAGATTTAAGCGGTACCAGGATCTACTGAATGTATGACAATCATGTCCACAATGGCTGCCTTCCTACGGGGAGATCGTAGGTAGTCAAGATAAAGTGGATAAGGATGACAGATAGCAATATTGACCCTTGAGGTGAAGATTGTAGTGTTCAAGAAAATGCTCATACAGTAGTATGTTCCACAAAGTGGCATTTGTTGTGCAAACATCTTTCTGAGGAAACTTAATTCTTACCATTGAAATACGGAAAGTATAATGTATATTGCAAGAAATTCGATAGCCAGAATTTCTAATGCTTTACTGGTTAGCCAGATGTAATATATGACTTAAATGAAGCAATCGTTGCCCTGTTCATTCAATGGGCTGCTGTATAACCTGAAACTATGCTCACGAGTTCTAGTATCGTGGGTATCTTCTGGGTGTCCACGCGAAGTCGTCCAACGTTTGCCCTGTTTTTCTGGGTACTTTAAAGCAGATGAGCATCTCCAAGTGATTGTAGTTGGCGTCTGGTGTCACGAATACGACATACCTTTTAATTGTCTATGCCCGATTGGAATCTGCAATGTTAATGTTCTTGTTGATTCTGAGAGGGATATGATAATGTTAAAATTTGGCGTAGGCTGCGAAACATTAAGTTAGGTTACATTCTATTTTATATACTTCACCTTCGATACTTAAATCTTAACTAAAATTTAGAGCCTTGTTCTAGACTCAACTATGTTGAATGAATAAATTTATTCACAATATCTGAAGAGCAGCATTTAGGAAACTTTTCACGCAAGCCATTACGAGTATTTCACATTGGGTGCTTCACATTGCTGACCCGGTGTGCACTCTAGTTAAAATCGATGGCGTGATTTTGTTTTCAAGGTGAAATGATCGATATGACCAGAGATCCTGTCAGCTGATCTCTTCTCTAAACTGTCGGGACTCTTCATCCCAGGCCTTAAGTAGAACTGATATATATAATCCATCACTTTTGGGTAATTTAGCAGGCTTGTCTGGCTAGATCAATTACAATTGAATAGTTAGCTGAGTCCTCATTGGTCATTCCATACTTTCAGTCTTGTGCCACATGTAAGCTACGCTTAATAAATAATAATAAACAAATCCTTTTTTGTGAACTCCGGCCGTGGTGCAATGGTTAGCCAGCTTGTTCTCACTTGATCAATTATGACTGAGTAGTGAGTTCGATCCATATTTTCGGTCTTGTTCCACATCTAAGTCATAATTGGTAAATCACTATATATGATCTATCGCTAAACAGGATGCAAAATGATGTATTTGTTGTATCGCTCATGATTCTTCCTGCAAGATCAGATGGAAAGATGAAATACTAACGCCCTATTTTGATTAATGCAGCTTATCCCGCTTTTTCTAAGGCAAGCGTGTGTATGTGTCCGTTTGGGTGAGGAATTTCTTTCCACACTGAAACACTATCGACATTTCCACATTCTTATTTTCACCACTACAGTCATTCACAGCTAGAACCCACCTTGCCACTGATACAGAGACAAATCATCTTCAAACAATTCATATTCCATTAGAAAGAAGAATATTCCATTTGAACAGCTTCTTCCTAATATCCTCTATTTGTAGAACAAGTTCTCAAGAGGGGGCCACTCCGCTCAGTACAATCTTAACTACTTCAAATCTGCTTTCAACCGTGATCTACCATCAAAAGCCACATTCCCTATCCTTGAGTGGCTCATGTGCCTTGTGATGAATGAACAACAGTAAAAAATGAATGCTGGTTTTCAAATCAAGTGCAGTATATATATATAAGAAAGAAAGAAAGAAAGAAAGAAAGAAAGAAAAGTGAAGTTATCGATAAAAGAAACATATTTTGCAGCAACGAAACAAGACAAAAAATGACTGATCCATTAAAATAATCTGTGTTAAAATGAATTCAGTGCTAATAATGGCATCGTTAGTCAATAATATATTCCATGAGGAAAATGAGACTGTTTTTAACCGCATCATAGTTTTCTACGAGGCCATATTAAAGCGGCACCAATATTTTATATGATAAAAAAAGTGAATTGATTTTCAAGAAGATCTTGCCTACTACTGCGCTAAGATATCTTTGGCGTCATCATTATTTGCCTAACGGAAAAGATGGTGGAACTCGCATGCATTTTGCAAGCTAACAACCCGTTTCGTTCGCGTTAAAGCTTTTAACACCTCTTCAATCGGATTATTTCATTTTTCACCGTTGCTTCATGGTTTTGCTTATAAATTGATATTAATGTAATCTTTTCGATACGCCCTTGGCTGAATAGACAAATGTCGGTCTCGACGATTGCTAGAAAGATGTTGACTTCTCACTTGTGTCCGGGTAATCAGGTGGTGTACGTATTTCCGTATAATAATCGAACTTCGATATATCTGTATTCTACAAGGTACGAATTGAGCTCTTGACGTCCGGATAGCATAACGGTTATTAGTACGGATTGCAAGTCGATTTCACGTGCCGGCCAAATCTGTTATGCCCACTTCCACTTTAATGTCCTGTTGAAAGACATGCATTCATCTCATGCAAGGGGTTACAAGGACTGGGAGCGAGAATAAAGATATGTGATTGAGGAAAAGGACGGGGAATTAGATCAAGCTATCTGAAGATGCTGATTGACATTGCATTTGAATAGTTGGAGATTATAGCTATCAGGGTAGCAAGTAAAAGGAAGGGAGTTCTACAAACAGGAAGTGTGAGACATGAAGCTATTGGAGTAGAAGAGATGGCTACATTTAACTGTTTCGACAGAGAAAGGGTGGAACTGAGTTGCCAACCTAGTAGTACGCTTAAATTCTTTCAGTTTGGGAACCAGAGAAAGTAGCTCGCCAGAGCAGTTACCGTGAAAATATTTGTAGAAAAGACAGAGGGAAGCGACGGCACGTCTGTGAGAGAGTGACTGTAGACGAGATGCCAGATCAGGACCAATAACATTGCACATCCGTCTCTAGATTTTGTCGGGTGCCTCGCGACGAACAGTGAGAGCTCCAGACCATATATGGCAGCAGTATTCCATGCAAGGACGAATGATTGATTTATAGATTTGAACGATGGACATGGGCAAGAAAAACCTTTTGGCCCGACACAAAGAACCACTTTACTTTACGGCAGATGAAGCTATTGATTAAATGTATTTCATTCACTGATATTAAAGAGAATAAATCTGTCTAGACCATGATTAGATATAGTCTTTATTTCTTTTATAATTAAATGTCGCATTTTAGTAAATGATGTCATTTTTATGGCTACTGCTCTGACGTGCTTTTTATCACGGCTGTCCCGACTACATAAATTTAAGCGTGCTACTAGATTGGTATTAAGATCCCATTCGTTTACTGATGAAATAGGTAAATGCAACCGCTACATGTACTCCAGCAGTTTCTTTTCTTGCACTTTCCACCTGTCGAACTCCCTTCAGTTTACTGGCTTCCCTGATAATTACAATCTTAAAAAATTAAATGAAACGTCAATCGCCATCTTGTGTCTGTTGCAGGTTTTTGTGTATATGTTATGTACTAGTGAGTTAGCCCAAATGACTTGACCCACTTTATAGTCCGCCAATAGAAGGTTAACCAATCAGAAGACGTAGAATATACAATCCGTCGTGTATAAAGGCGGCCATTTTGTCTACTCTACCCGAATGTCCAGTCCAGCTTGTCAGGCGAAGAGAAACAAAACGACGAACTACGCTCTGCTACTTTTACCAAAATATCCACAGCTAACCTGAACAAGCTTTCTTACTGTCTCCGAAATATTCACTGCTAACCTCTGGATTCTATACTCAAAGACGACCGTCATCATGAACAACAGTGTCTTCTTGAATTCATGCATCTTTTGTCCTTTCCTCAGTCCTCCCTATTCTCAGTATTCGCTTTCATTTTCAATCCCTGTAACCCTTGCGTACTAGTGGAATTCGCACATTGCTTTGGGTGTCATGATTCATACTGAAAATTTATTGCACTTGGAAATGTGCCGCTTAACACTCTCTTCGAGATTTTAGGGACATACAATCTATATACATATATAATCATGTACAGAAAATTTCTCTCAGCTCTTTCAGGTTAAGGTAACCTGATTTCATTGAGCTCGTATCTCCATCTTGGTTATTAGGATCCTTTTAATAATGCACCCTCCGGATTTCTTCAAGCGACTATCGTATCTTTGCAGGAATTCCGAAGCGAAACTGTTATTCAGTCAACAGAGGTACTCTTCTCATTCTATACTTCATGTTAAGAAATAATGTTGCATTAGTTAATACATGATTTATAATTCAAATCATCTTGCCTATTTCTTATATTCATAACGTTTCAACCGTTGTAAACTCCGAACTTCTTCCGGTGTCATCAGTCGTCATCTGCCATTCGTCTTGCACTATAACTTTGTGTGAATTTAGAGACAAAGAAATTTTTCACTTCTCGCGGTGAAAAGAGATACTCTTCATTTCATTAACCCATGTTTGGGTTATATTTCATACATAGTAAATTATATTAAAACAATTCTAAGCATTGATAATAGAATTACCAACTAGTTCTATTCATCTTTGTAACGTGTACTCGTATCTTCTACTGGGTAAGTGACTTTTCAATACTATCAGGCCAAGGAACTGAATTCACTGTTTTTTAATCCTTTCACTCAAGTAAGGTGATAATGCTATTAAAACGCAAGGTATTACTAAGAATTGAAGAGAATGAGAAAATTTCAGTGATGTGAAAGGACAATATATATATATACAGTGTAACCCGGATATAAGAGACCCGGATATAAGAGAAACCCGGATATAAGAGACCCGGATATAAGAGAAACCCGGATATAAGAGACCCGGATATAAGAGAAACCCGGATATAAGAGAGATTTTCTCTGGTCCCAAATTAGAGCCTGTGTTAATGTATATAAAATAGACCAAACCCGGATATAAGAGAAACCTGGATATAAGAGACTTCTTCTCCGGTCCCGACAACTCTCTTATATCCGGGTTACACTATATATATATATATATATATATATATATATATATATATATATATAATGGACTCTACTGTCGGTTTCTACGTATGAGGATCTGACAACCAATGGATTCAGTTCTGAATTTTATGCGATAATCTTAAGTGGCACTTAAGAACCGCTAGTGATTTGCAAATATATATGAGATAACAATATACAATAGCGGCCATAATATAAGGAACGGAAACAAAAAAGACATAAATATGTGTATTACTTAAAAAGTAATGCATGATTAGCAATGAAAGGGCTCAGAAAAGAAACCCCAAAAACCAGGATCTCCTATGGGAGTTATTGAAAGACGAATGGGAGGGAATTACTGCTGATTTTTGCAAGAAATTAATTAGATCATGTGGTCGACGATGCAGAGAAGTCATTGAAAGTAAGGGGATGTTTACCAAATATTAAATTTTGTTGATATTTTGTTCATAATCAAGTATTAACAAAATTGTTCCTTAACTTTTGTCCAGTAGTTTATTTCGTTTGTTCCATTTAATCTTTATTTTTTAAGAAAAAACTATTATGTAAATTTTTGTAACTTTGTATAATATTTATGCATTACACCCTAATCTTTATTCGGTAAAAATTCCATTGCTAATCATGCATTACTTTTTAAGTAATACACATATTTATGTCTTTGATGTTTCCGTTCCTTATATTATGGCCGCTACTGTATATTTGTATATATCAAGAACAGTACTGAGGAAACTGTAAGAAAAAAATGGTGATGCGTTTCATCCGAACTGGGGTTTGATGACGTTGTTTTGACTACACATGCGATCCCCATGTAAAAATTATTATTAAATGTGAAATAGCATTGACTGGGGTGAGACGGCATAAGGATACCAGTTTTGTGGATATTAAGAAAAAAAGCTAACACAATCCAAGATAAACTTCTCCCTACCAATAGTTAAAATGATACAAAAATCTGCCGTTCTATCAACAATCAATGCTATGTCACATTAAATAACAATTTTTACAAACAAAAAATTGGATTACCAATGGTATCGCCTATCGTTGGAATGATGACATATATCTCCTTAGAATTTCTAGAATCTGGTTCTGTCCAAAACATCTTACCTAAATAATCAACTTACTTTCGATATATTGATGATATTCTATTAATATATCTCCGTGATACTGACTTTCCAAATCTTGTAGATAAACTAAACAAAGTCGAACATACAATAGAATTTACATACAAAATGGAAGAAAACAATACCTTTCTTAAACATCATATTACACCGAATTGACAGCAGCCAAATATTTCATGTCCACCGTAAATCAACTAATAAAAATTACCTAATAAAATTCTATTTCCACCATAATAACAAAATAAAATCTGGAAAATCTGGAATGATAATAGGTTTCTACTTTAGAGCACTCAGAATTTGCAGCCCTTAATATTTACACCAATGAGAGAAATATATTGAAAATACATTCAAGACCCTTCATTAACCTATGTATTTCATATTCAATGCGAAACAAAAGTCTCAGAAAATATTCCAAAATAGAAAATCTGCCCTTCCTTACAAACCCAGCAAACCAAAAAATATATTATTCTACCCACTAATTCTATCGGAAATACAACCGAAAAGAATTCATATAAACTCAACATAAAATGTGTCACAATTATATCGAAAACAATAAAAGACTTAAGCAATACAAAACAAAAAATAATACAAACAGTTCGGCGGAAAATTACTCTATCAACTGCAAGAATTGTAAGAAACTACAAAAACAAGAATTGGAGAAACTACAAAAAGTTTAAACGAAGACAATATGAACACAAAAGAACCATTAAAAAAACGCACACACATACAAAAAAAAAACTATGGTTGTTCACCGTAACGAAACTGACCACAGATTTTATGGTAATATCCGCCATTATATTTTAATCTGTTATGAGGCAATAATAAATGTATTATTCACTACACATTAGGACTCACGTCTTTTAGGGAAATATATTAAAATGTTTCCCGTTGCTTTCTTCACGGATTAGAGTTTTTAGTTTTACTTTGCTTAAAAGGTTGCCACCCAAAGAGAGACTGTCTATTTTACCCTATTTGTTTATCTGATAAACAGTCACGCCTTTCCCATAGGCTTTAGCGCGAAAGAAAAAAAAACAACTGATTAGAAATCAGCTCGAAGGTTTCTTGCTGATAAATGTTAAACTCCCCGCACATCGCTCTCGAGTGCTGTTCTAAACTTTAAAAGTATTTATATTTTAATATCTTATTATGGTACCGTGTCGTAGGTAATTGTTAACGTAGTCATTACTCGTCTGTAAAAATTTTGATCTTTACTGGCTTCACTATGCTTCTGAATTTGTTAAATGTGGTAAACGTAGTGAATACCTACATATTCGGCAGATAATGAATCACTTCACCAATATATTGCGACAATTAGATTAGTAGATAAATCTTATATTTTGGCAGTAACCAAGGAATTTCTAAGAGTTCGGCTGCTATGATATTATCTCTCCTGCCATAAAAATGTCGTCTGCTATATCACGACGCCAATTAATTCCTTCGTTGCAGCCACTTGCTTGACTGCAACCATCCATTATCGGAGTAAATACGACGCCAGGTTATTGTGGAAATAGAAGTAAATCAAGACAATAAGGGAAGAAAAATATTATCTCGTCCAGTTTTACACCATCAGCCGACAATGACCATCTTCTAATGGGTTGACAATATACTCGAAATCAAAAAGTCGGACGCGGACAATTGCTGTGCATTCACTACCTGTTACAAAAGATTTGTCTTTGCACATGCTGGTACACTAAATTTTTTTGGCATTTTCCTGGACATAATTCAGAGATTTTTTTTTCATAGGAAGAGATATTACCATTTAAAATGCTTATACGAACATTGGTTGAATAAAATGAAGGATTGCATTTACGTTATTTACATTCGACTAATGTCGCCATTTTTATTTTTTTATTGCGATTATCACACCGTTTTGGTTCTCGTGCTCTGCTTCATTTTCTGTCCATCCGGATAACCTTCAGAATACTTCATTTAATTTACAAGGATGATCTAAAAACTTCGTCGGCTGAGTCTGAAAGAGTGCTGTGTAATCTTGCTTGCATTAATTTTACCATTCCTTATTAATAACGATGTGGTTCTTGTCTAGGTAAACTGATATATGATTGTTCAAAGATGATTTCAAATATAACCGCATGGAAAGTTAATTCTCTGTGTCGTGCCAGAAGGTTTTTTTTTTTGTCCATCCTACACGTCTACAATTCTACCATTCGTCCATACTTTAAATCCTGTTGGCATATATGGTCTGGTGCCACTGCTATTCATTTCGATCTCCTCGACAAAATCCAAAGAAGGATCTGCAAGTCGGTCCTGACTTGGCATCTTGATTTCAGTCACTTTCTCACAGACGCGACGTAGCTTCCTTCTGTCTTTTCTACAAATGGCAACTGCTCTGGCTAGATATTTTCTCTGGTGCCTCGACTAGATGAATTTAAGAGTTCTACTAGGTTGGCATCGAGATCTCACACTGTTGAAATAGTTAAATGAAACCGCCACTTCTACTCCAACAGTTTTATTTCTCGCATATACCGAATTATATGCAAAGTCAGTCGTCATTTTCTGATGACTTGAAAACTGTTCTTTTTATCCTTTCTGCAAGGCCCCTATAGTCACTCTTTTCGCTTACTTTTAATCTATGTAACCCCACGCATACTAGTAGCACTCCTGCCTTTCGTGGGGTTAAATGCTTAAAGAAATTGTAGCGATTTCTCTTAAAATTGGACAAAATTTCGCATCGATGTGTTATCAAGTATCTACAGAAAAAGCGTTTAACTTCCAAAGACATTCATGCAGACAGGGTTGCTATATTAAGTTGTGACCTTCCAGATGTAGCAACAGTGTAAAAGTATATTGCTTCTTTTCTGTTTAGTTATTATTTAAATAAATACGACAGCCGTTCGAGTGCTGGATTAATGAGTCCCTCCCTATGGTCGAGCAAACCTTATCAAATCACTCGGTACATTACTGCGTGTTCTAGAACGTGGCCTTCGTGTCAGAAATAATTATGTATCTCTTCGTGATTTCAGACTCTATGGATGTCTCTTTTCTTACAGAAGATTGGCGCAGAGCAGTTTTACTAATCCTATTACATTTCATTTGCGATTTAATTTTTACCAAGATTCATTAATAGCGGCCAGAATCTTAAAAACGTAAATTATGCAGATGACACAATGTTGATAGACACACAAAGGCAAACTGCAAGAATGCTTATATAGTGTAATAAAGAAAGGGCTACAGGTCAATTGCAAGAAGACAAAAGAAGCCAGTAATTGGAGATACTAAAATCAAGCACGTACAACAATTTAAATATCTGGGGAGGGTTTTGTGGACAACGCGGATCAGTCCAGAGGCAGAAGAGACATCGTATCATATGCGGACATGTTTGTCAACACCAGTTACATCTGGGTTTACCCCGATACCAGCGGTACAGTTTTGATACGGGTTATTTGTAAAGGGTAAAGAAAAAAAAAGAAGTCGGCAGTTGGTATGACACAGTGTCTCGTAAAGTCGGTCACGTGAGCATTTTGTTACTCAGTTGCTGTGCTTACAGAGGCAGTTTTATTTTTGTTGCCTCCCGACTCTTTCCTCACCTCTGCCTATTACCCCATAGTTGCTGGGAGAGCAATCGATCGGGTGTTCCCCAAACCCTGACCCAATCTCAACAGAATCTTTGCTTACATTAGAACAGGTTTTAATAGAGAACGGAAAATGTGACACTCGATTCTGAAAGCGCATTAAGGTAAGTGAAAGATGACTTCCTGAATCTAAGCAAAGTATTAAAGAAGAAAAATCTTGTGATAAACAAAGAAAAGAGTACTGGACTCTTATGTAATATCAGTCAGGAAATGCTGGGCAACCACCTCACAGAAGAACAAGAAACAGGAGATAACAAAAATGTGATTCTACAAAAAGATGATGAGAATACAATGGAAGGAACATGTGAGCAACGATGAAGTTTTAGAGAACATGGAAACAAAAAGGACATTTCTCGTTAATTTAGGAAGAAACATTTCTAAGGTATATAATGAGAAAAGACGTCTTGGAAAATTAGACACGCACAGGACAAATGAAGGTCAGAGGGACAGGGGGAAACAACGCGTAACAAAACTGGAGGGCTTAAATAAATGGATGGCGGAACAAGGTTTAGGAGAGATAATAAAAGACAAAAAGAACAGGAAGTTGTGGAGAGCTATGATCGTTAACACCTTGAAGGGGATACAGCTCAAAGAAGAAGAAGAAAAAGCTGAATTCAAATTCTGAATTCCAAACTTCTAATAACAAACAAGACATTTAAAGATAGAAATTAATTTAAAACTAATTTTCCTACTAACTCATTCATCTTTACGACATATATTATTTTTAAAAACAATAGAACATTTCATTTTCTTTCGGCTTCACACCCCCCCACACGCACACACACACACATATATATATATATATATATATATATATATATATATATATATATATATATATATATATATACGTAAACAAAATTTTCACCAAGAAAACACTTGGCGCTTTTCATCCGATTTATTTTCCATTAGAAGCTAAGACCTCTGTTTCATAAACCTTTGTTATTACAACCACTTTGCTCTTTGGATACTATCACGATGCTCTTTACTCACTCATGAGAAGACTCATCGATGAAATCCATTAATGTTTTCTCATCAGTTTCAATGTACTTTAGGCCTATTCCCCGTCCTTCCTAATGTAAAGACTTACAATTTTTTTTTCTAGTTACATTTTTCCGAACCCCGTGTGCCGTTAAGTTGCACAGATGCTTTCTGACATCATGAGTAAATTAGTGTCTATATATGTCTAAATTATATATACTTTATTATATCAGTGTTCACCGAACAAATGTTATTCTGCTCAAATTTAATTCATTATACATACATACATATATATATATATATATATATATATATATATATATATATATATATGTGTGTGTGTGTGTGTGTGTGTGTCTGTTTATATATAATATATGTGTGTGTTTCTGCATATATATATATATATATATATATATATATATATATATGTGTGTGTCTGTGAATGTGTGCATGTCTCTGTAATCTATGAGTGTGCGTGAGAGAGAGCGTATAGAAATATACAAGACTTGAGACAAGACTTGGTCTGGGGTTGCCATTGAAGATTCAAACTGACAGTTGACGGTCATAATGCAGAGTTGATTGATGTTACCACATAGTCTATATATAATAAATCTTTGTTTACGATACTGAATGCTTTAGCCGTATAAATATATCAGATTTTTATATATATATATATATATATATATATATATAAAAAGACATAAAATGTATGTATGTGTCATAAATGTGAAAAATAGAAAATTTATCTTACCCGACGCGTTTCGTTCTCTGATTGAATTTATCAACCACATTTTCTTTATTAATTCCCTCAGAGGACGAAATGCTTCGGACAAGTTAATTTTGTCGTTTGTTTTTATTCACACACACACACGCACACACACACACACACGCGTGCGCGCATATATGCCAATACACTTGGGAAAGGAATGTATCTATAACTTGTTCTTCCAGGATAGCCTTGGTTGGCGAACTGTCTAGGTGAAGGACACCTCTGTATTCAGAACATATATATATATATATATATATATATATATATATATATATATATATATATGTAATATGTGAAAATATATAGAAAATAGGAAGGAACTGGTTAGGTAAATAATACAAAGTCCCTTAGTATTTTAGTTATTATTTTAAAAATAGTGTTCGATACAAAAGTAGAGCATAAATATAATTATTTATTTAAAATATGATTCCAAATCGCTACATAAGAGGTCTCATGTTTCAAAACTAGAGCCGAAAACTTCAATATAATCCTTTAGATTAAATTGATTTGAAAGTAAATGGGCTCCGTTCCATCCTCAAGCGAAATTTTTGTTGAATAACGTATATCTGAAATTTACTTGTTTTAAAATTGAAATCAAAATCCCCATGGTAACAGCTATGGTGAATTTTTTTCTAAAATTGGGTAGGCGAGTGTAGGGTGTTTATATTGAGTAGCGGTATAGAGTTACTTTCAAGTTGTCAAGTCGGGGAAAGGTGGGGGTGTCAAAAATGAAACGGAAGATGTATTGGCCATTGTCTAGTTTGATTGTCTATGGAGATTTATTTATTTATTTTATTTTATTTTATTATGAAAGGGAATTGTGCATATAAAAAAAAAAGGAAAACTTTCGTAACGTATATATATATATATATAACAGTTAAATTAGACTACAGCAATCACTCCAGAAATTGGAGGAAAAATTAGCTTTACTTACCTTCCCACACCAAAACAAACTATTAAATAAACGATCTGAACTAACTGCTGAAATAACTACGTTCCTAAAGCATCGAAAACCAAAAAGAATAAATAAATATATAAAATAAAAAGAAATAAAAAACAAGTAAAATAAATTATCCCAAATAAATATACAAACCACTCCCGCCAAAATAACCACCAGAATGGACTACCCACAATGCAACACTGACCCGTATATATAAATAGTCGTGGCCTTATGATTACGTCTCGCATGAAACAATCTGTCACCTCTGCGTGTTGATTTCTATGTTCACTTTTATATTTACATATGCTCTCTCTCTCTCTGATATTCAACTCTTTATCCCATAAATATAGCACATCTAAAAACTATATATTTCTTCATATATATATATATATATATATATATATATATATATATATATGATATTATTCTGGCATTGTCTATCACGTCAATGCCACCCTTGTTGTCAGACAGTCTCCGATTATGTCCACTTGTTCTCTTCATTCGGTTAAGAGAGTCTGATGGTGAGAGCCCTCATAATGTGCGCAAGACCACATCTGATTTCTTAACTGTTGATATTCCTCTTTGAATAACGAATAGGTAGAAATTATGTATATATAATTAGTTTGTGTGCGTGTTTGTGTGTAATTTACAAGCAATTGAGGATTTTTTCTTTACATTATAAACATTAGAGTTAGTGAGTACACGTGTTTGTGTAGGCTTACCATTGCAAGATTTCGATCATCAGACTAAATATTTATTTCACTGTATAAACACAAGGACGTCTCCACAAAAACTTGGCCCCAATTAGCATAGCGTTATAATATTATCATATATATATATATATATATATATATATATATATATATATATATATATATATATATATATATATATACTCTAATAATTGTACAGACTGAGAGCTGAATCGAATAAATAACTAATATAATCAAGAAGTTTGCAATTATGGAATGAAATTATGAAAGAAGACGTATAAGAATTATGAAAGAAGACTTCTTATAGGAATACGCGGAGATCAATAGATTTCTTAACGAACTGTTTATATGAGAAAATCGTTCAATCGAGCTTATCTAATATTTTGAAATCATCTTCGAATACGTTTTCACAACATCGCCCACGTGACGACGACGTGATCATATTAAAACGGAAAGCTGATCTTATAAAAAAAAAATCAGTTATCTTTTTGGATTAGTCTTGCTCTTGTGTCCATCGTCTTTTTCATTTTGAATTGAATATAGTCTAATGTTAATTATGTTTTATGAATATGTCATGAAGATGGTCTACTAGACCGAAACGTCCGACGTTGACATTATATTGACATTAAAACAACGTAATTGCATATTAGGTTTTTTGTTTGTTTTTTCCGTATATTTTTTCTTCATACTGCCGGATCTATATCCATATATTTGCTTATATATATATATATATATATATATATATATATATATATATATATATATATATATATATATAAAATATATATATTCAAGGAAAAACTTAACGCATCATCGAAAAGACACTTATAAATTTCAATTTATTTCAACGGGTAAGTTTTTAACACCTGTCTTCTAAGACCGAAATTACAAATAGTTTAAATTGGAATTCACCCAGAATATTTTAGAAAGCAAAATAACACCGACTCTAGACGCTTGACCTAGAAAAATTATTTTTCTGGGGATCTGTATCATTGAAGACATATGTGGGTGAGAAAGGGAATTTTAGTTTTAACCTGATTTTTGTGTGCTGTGGTTGGGAAAAAACATAGTAACAGCTAAATTACTAACACATAAACACACACACACACACATAAACACAAAGGTTTTACATCTACACATATAAAAGGTAGAAGAGAAAATAATAAATTAACAGAAAATAGTTTAAATAAAATAATTGAAATAAAATGAGTGAGTATAACACACACACACACATATATATACATGTATAAATATATATATATATATATATATATATATACATGCAAGTGAGAAGTGAAAATAATATACTACAAAAAACATCATAAATCTATTATCTAATTTACCTTCATATTTATAAAATCTATCACATACGCACACATCCATACACACATACACACCCATACACACACATCTACTTGCATGCATATATATATATATATATATATATATATATATATATATATATATATATATATATATACACAAAATATTGCTCTGTATACTATACATTGAACTCTATTTATGGATCCATCGTTTCAATATTTTATATTAAAAAAGACCTACTTGGATTATCCTATTCACTTGCAGGATTTGATATATATATATATATATATATATATATATATATATATATATATATATATATATATATATGCCTCTCTCTCTGTGTACGTGTGTGTCTGTGCGTGTGTGTGTGTGCTTATTTCGTATTTGGACAGCAAACCTTCTTTTATACAAATTTCATTAAAGACGGCAGCAATTAAGCGTTTTGTTCATTTTTTTTTTACATTCGTACAAGTGTTAAGTTTTCTGAACATAAAGTCTCTATAAACTAAGTCTAAATGTTCTATATATTACTATATATTCTAATACATTTGTCATTATCACAGATTTATGTTTATTTTTAAGTGAATATGTAGATTTTTATACATGTGTTTCTATAGTGACGAGAAGGTTTGTTTTAATTTTCCAAACACGGCCAACACGTTGTGGCTGTGTTCACAGTTGATATCGTTCAGTGTTGGTTTATAAGTATATGTGGGTTTGTGTGTGTACAGACGTTTAACGAATTAATTTTAAACTACTTATCATAGCCAATTCATACTATATCGATAGGTAAAATAAATACATACCGCAATTTAAGGTTTTATTTACTGGGACATCTATCTGTACAGTTATTATGAAAACGGCTTCATTCTGCGTAGATGTAAATAAATGACAGCCATTTCCATCAAATAACCTGAATTTCGAAATTTGATATTAAAATTTATCATACGGCTGATTAACGGTTTTTTTAGAATTGATTAATAAATTATGAACCTAAAAAATGTAAATACACTGGTAAAAATTACAAGAAATAATTGCTAGCTATCACCAAACAGTAAAGAAGTTCTGATAAAATCAGTTTAAATTTAAGGACTTTATTTCGTTGGTGCATCGCGTACGTATCCAGAGAGATATTATACAGTGTTCATCTTAGCCAAACTTTTGAATTTTTGAGCGCTTTTATTGAGAGAAATTTCGAAAAAGGTTTTAGTTTGGAAAGCAAGTTGTAAAACATAGGATACCAAACAATCTTCTTTAAATAGCAACCTTAAAGAAAATCGAATGAAACGAGCAAAAGAATGGATTTTTCCGGACATATGCTTTTCTAACTTCAATATTCCAGACGTATGAAACAAAGATAGAAACCGCCCACACCGATTGAGATATCGACAAGGTGAAGTGGAGGCGATGTTTTTTTTTTGTGGGATTATAGAGAAGTCAATTGCGACGTCTGTCAGATGGTGCTAAGTTAGCAGTTCAAATATTGATCTTTAAAGCCAGCTTGAATCAACGTTTCAAACAGATTATTTTTAAGCCCGCCAACTCTCCATAACCTTCTTCGAATAGAACTGATGTTGATATGAATAAAGTTAGTTAAAAAAAAAAGAAAAAAAACGAAAAGACTTTTTTCAAAAATAACAAGCTTATTTACCCGACATTAACCCGATGGAAACTCGTGGAGCAATTGGAACCTCGATAAATACGTTGGCAGGCGGTGATTCATCAACAAATATGAACGTTGGGCTGCAAATCTGGATTGTATGCAGACTGTTTTAATTATAAAGAAATGAAACAATTGTCAGAAGATAAACTTATAAATATTGTCTTTATAATTTTGTCGTTATTAAAATTGCATTGCTTTCAATTTTTCTTCAAAATATTGATTTTTTAAGCTTTTTGCCCATTCATCTATTCAGTCAGTTATGCGTGATACACACTTAAACGATCATGTATTTTTTGATACATGACTGACGAGGCATCTTTTTTCCCCTGCAGGAGATTGCCATTTCTATCTGCAGTAGACAAGTTGCCATTCAAGGCTATCGAACTCGGTCTGTTCTGCTATTTACCCATAGCTAAGGGGAGCAGAAGAAGTTTCATACCTTTCCCAAGAGTGTTAGCACGTAAGTGAATGTAATGGATTCGACTGGAATTTGAACTCGGCTCTCCGATTCCTCAATCCAAGCCGCTATCCATTATTCTACCGTGCCTCATCAGGGATTAACAGTGTTAATTACAACATAATGTTTCTTTGAGTCACTTGGAAGATCCGTTTATATTTGTAAGACTGATTCCATACTGTCAGTATGACATGTAGACTATTATAATTTATGCATATTATTCGAAATATGCTGCACATTAATAATGCATATATGTCCCTGAATTGCTGCAATAGTTTTCTAAAAATAAAATGTAGTTACTAAAGTGTAGAGGAGGTGTAAGTCTAAAATTGTGGGCAGTCATTGAGGACTGAACTGAGAACAGCAGTAAGAGACAAACAAATCTACAAAAGCAAACGCTATCTACCTTTTATCATTTCATATACCTTAAAATATTGTTTTTTCTTATCTATTACGAAAGAAAATGAAAAAAAAATGAAAGGCAAGAAAATGTATGAAAGAAAGAAAAAGGTAAAGGAGCAGAAAGAAGAGAGGAAAAAAAAAACAAAAAAGGTGTAAAAGAAAGAAAGAGGAAAGATGGAAAAAGAAAATAAGTGTATAAAAGCCAAGAGAAAAGGAAATATAAAGACGAAGAAGAAAAGAAAGTAAGAAAGAAAATGTATGAACGTAAACAGAAAAAGAAAAATGAAAGAAAGCATAAAAACAAAGAGAAAAAAGAAGACAAAAGAAAATGATAAGAATGAAAGCTGGACAAAAAGAATAATTTGAAATAATGTCAGAAGGAAAGAATGGTGTTCATCACAGCAGAGTAGATATCGACAAGCCAAAGGGATTAAGCAAAGCCGAATTCAAATTTCATCTGATTCCCTTGAATTTAATTTTGTACTAATTCAATTTGTAAACGACATGATGATATATATATATATATATATATATATATATATATATATATATATATATATATATATATATATATATATATATATATGTGTGTGTGTGTGTGTGTGTGTGTGTTTAAAGACAACTGACAAGGTACTGCGATTAAGCTTTTAATTTAATTTTTCTGGCGTTCGTACAAGTGTTTTCTTTTCTGGACACAAAATCTGTAAAAACTGTTCAAAATGCAGGATTTCCGAGCAATTTCGGTTATACCATTATCAAGGATGATTTTATTTTTTTACATTTTAAGTGAATATATGGGTTGTATTATCTAGGTATCTAAAGTTAAATGGTTGTTTTAATTTCAAAACACAATCAGTATACTGTAGCCTTGTTTATAGTTAGTGTAACTCAGTGTTGGCTCCTTCCTTTTTCATTATTAGGGCTTCCATTTTTTTTTTTTATCTTTTTTTCTAAATGTGGCTGGATTTATTATGCTTGTATTTTACACCAGTATGTTTCGTATGGAATCTGGTAGGTTTGTGTGTGTGTGTTTGAATGATTTCTAATAGAGCTGTTATCGGACAAGTGCAATGTAAGTCGTCTAGATATGCATATCTTAGTTTTTCCAATGTAATTATTTATGAGTTTGTTTTGATCAGGGACACAGATCATTAAGGGGAATTTGAACTGATAAATAATGTTGGTTCTTGGCAGTTTTGATTTTGCACGTATATTGTTATTTTTATGATATGTTTAGCTGTTTAAATTTTTTTGTAGTATATAATTTAATTTTCTTTTTCGAGTCGACTGGGTTAGTGTTTTGTTTCATCATACTTCATATTGCTTATAGTTGTGTATTTGTGTTTTGTAGATGTTTATGTTATTGTTGTTCTCTGTGTATTCAGTATCGTTATTACTTTGAAAAGAAATAGTCTAATCTGGTGATCGATCAGGTAGTTAAGAAAACCATTTATATATATATATATATATATATATATATATATATATATATATAAATGGTATGTTTTTTCATTAAATATTATCTCTGTATTCACATTGAGCTCTCAGGATTTCATCCTCCTTGGAATTACCCATTCGGTTTACCAAGTTCTTCGTAACTTATATATATATATATATATATATATATATATATATATATGTGTGTGTGTGTGTGTGTGTGTGTGTGTGTGTGTGTGTGTGTGTGTGTGTGTGTGTGTGTGTGTGTGTGTGTGTGTGTGTGTGTGTGTGTGTGTGTGTGTGTGTGTGTGGGGGGTGGTGGGGTGGTGGGTGAGAGAGATATTGTGTGTGTGGTTATGTATTCATACGTGCCTATTTTTAATTTGTCTATCATATTTTGTACATATCTATCACATTATATCTGTCACATTCTATCTATTTATTCATCTATCATATTTTGTTCACTGTCTATCACATTATATCTATCTATCTATCTATCTATCTATCTATATATATATATATATATATATATATCACATTTTATCCAATATCTATCAAATTTTGTCCACTTTTCATCTATCTATCTATCTATCACATTTTGTTCATACGTAACTGTAAAATTCTATACATTTCTGTCTATTACATTCTGTCAAATACCTACCTACCGACCTATCTATCTATCTATCTATCTATCTATCTATCTATCTATCTATCTATCTATCTATCTATCTATCTATCACATGCTGTTCATACGTATCTATCAAATTCTGTACATATCTATCTATCTATCTATCTATCTATCTATCTATCTATCTATCTATCTATCGTATTCTCTAACTATATATGCAGCCTTAACGTAAATTTTACACGCACTGATGTTGAATAAAATCCATGTTATCTTTTGTAAATCATTCTTGCAATGCCCATATTTTAATGCACAATCAATTTTCAGTCTTCAGCTGCAACTTCCCATCAGTGCTGGGTAGTTTTTTTTCAGTGACGCAGCGGTGGGTCGCTTGTGATTTGATCAATCGAAGTACCAAGAGCAATGGCCTGTTTTGTTTTTAAACTTAAGTGCAATGCGGAGAACGGAACAAAAACAACAACCAGCAGCAAAAACAATATTGATTTCGCTCGTTTGTTTGTAGGTTTGCAGAAAAAAATATAATTGAACCTCAGAATCCCGATTTGTACATACAACTAAAAAGGAGGATTATCAGAAGACGACATTTGTAATCGTACACGCCGGTTCAATTGAAAATAACTCATTTCAAATAAAGGATTTTCGCAATAAATTTTAAAATCTAAAAAAAAAAAAATCATAATTGTATTCTCTTCTACAAAAGATCCCTAAAGGAAATTACTTCAAATATATATATCCATCTGTATCCGCAACATAAGAGAAGTAAATATGCATTATACCATAACTATGACTCTGTAATCGATTTGTTTTTTCAAAAAAATGGTTGAACATTATTTTGTTTTATCAAATAGGGAAATAAAAATGAACTCTCTCTCTCTCTCTCTCTCTCTCTCTCTCTCTATATATATATATATATATATATATATATATATATATGTACACCCACACCCAAAACAGACACGAGCACACACACACACACACATAGATAGATAGATAGATGGATAGATAGATAGATAGTAATAGTATCGTAATCTGTATGGAAAAGCAAAATTATAATTAATAAAAGATTATCAAACACTTGAAATCACATAAGTAATACATTTTATTTTATGACAGCCCTAAAAAAGCAGCTCTCAATCTTCAAGATATACAAACAAATTCACACACACGCGCATATATGTCTGTGTGTGTGTGTGTGTGTGTGTGTCTGTGTCTGTGTCTCAGTGTGCGTCTGTGTGTGTGTGTCTGTGTGCGTTTAAATTGTATCGCACATATAGTGCTGGTGTAAATAAGACAGTGCTCTATATAATACAACAGTGATATTAACTATATATTAATAAATATACATATTATCCCTCAACCATAGCACGACTGTGGGTTTCATTCACAATGTAATCTTCAGTGTGCTGAGTAAGGTGCATTAAAATACACACACACACACACACACATATGTGTCTGTCTGTCTGTGTGTGTGTGTGTGTATGTATATATATATATATATATATATATATATATATATATATATATATATATATATAAATATATATATATATATATATATATATATATATATATATATATATATATAATATACAAAATAACTAAATAACAAAATAAGAAATTATCAAGTGCCAGTGTATTTATTTATATTTTAATTTTAGGTTTACACCGATTTTGTGTTATTTCTATTCATCGCGAGGTAATTTATTGTTGTCTTGAAATATTATGGTTGTTAAAATATATATAAAAAATGTGGTTTAATGTTGAATTTGAATTTAGGCCCAGATTAACATTTAAGATTGAAAATAAGCTTGGAAATAGGAATAATAAATTCTAATTTAGAGAGACGCTACTGTGATGAAAATAATAAACAAGAATAGACGTTAGAAAATCAAGGGGGTAACTCTATTTTTTCCATGAAAATCACTAATTAATTAGCCATATTATTAATAATATTATTATTATAAATATTAATATTACTGAAGTAACTAAAAGTAGTGATATCAATAATAATAAAATATGCCATGCTAAAATAAAATAAAATTAGATTAATAATAAAAATGAAATAAGATAAGATAAAACATAGTAAAATAAAAAAAACCATATATATATATATATATATATATATATATATATATATATATATAAGGGACATATAAATATGTAAATAATTAAATAAATATATAAATAAAGAAAGAAAGAATAAACGTTAGAAAATCAAATTAGGCAACTCTACTTTTAATATGAAAATAAATAAAGTAATTAATAATATTAATATAAGTATTATTACTGAACTAACTAAATGTATTGATATCAGTAATAATAAAATATACCGTGATAATATAAAATTACATTAAAATACAAATAAAATAATACATATCAATGAAAGTATAATAATATAAAATAAAAGTAAGTTGAAATAAAGTGAAATAAAAATACATGTATATAAGAACATATAAATATGTAAATAAATAAGACAAATAAATAATTAATTAAATAATAATAATAAATGTGAATAGATAAGTAAATAAATAAACACGTTAATTATATTAATCTGGGTCAACGTTTGAGTAGAAATTTGTTTCTGGGTAGTAGAAAAATTTAGAGAGGCAAAAGCTGTTACTATATTTGAGATTGTCTGATGTCATTTTCTGGTGGTAGAAGCGCGATTTCCGATGGTTTTCCGTCGAACCCACATAAAACTTGACCTTGTCGTCCTATTTGATTTCAGCTTTATAAAATAACAATTTGGAGTTACATTTACCGTTTAATGGGCAGGGTTTTTTCTGCAATTGCAATTCTTAGCTTCGGTGATGTAGTTGTTTTGAAGGTTGTTGAAGCGCTTGTTTTGTTTAGAATGGACCAGTTGTGCTGTGCTATATACTGGTCGATATTTTTAGCCCATCTGTAGCTAACTTTGACCTTGTTTTTCTTGAAGATCTTAAGTGTAGAGGAATGACGGAAGTGCTTATGGATTAAATTCGAAAACAAATGTCCGTTGTTCGTTTCGAAGTTTTTGTTGAAGGGTAGGTTGAATCATATAATATTGCGTTTACTGCGTTTCCGTTTGTTGGCGTCTATTCTTCTTTATTATTTTGATTACACCAACGTCTCTATAAAATTAGAATTTATTATTCTTATCTGCAACCTAAGTACCTAAGTACTAAGCTCTGTTCTATCTTCAAGCGAATTTTTGGGGAATAACTTATTTCTGAAATTTATGAGATTTTATTTAAGTACTTTAATTCAAATTAATTCAGATAATTATATTGAAGTTTTCGGCTCTTGTTGTGAAACATGAGAACTCTTATGTAGGGTGTTGGAATCATATGTTTAAATAAGTAATTATCTTTATGCTCTACTTTTGTATCGAGCACTATTTTTTAAAAATAGTAAAGAACTTTGGATTATTTACCTAACAAGTTCTTTCCTATTTTCTATATATTTTTCACACACACACACACACACACACACACACACACACACACATATATATATATATATATATATATATATATATAAGTGGTCCAAACTGAGTGGCGACTGACTGTTTCAAGATGCTTGGAGATAATTTCAGGCCATGATATCTGCTATTCAAATATTCGCTTTGGCATGCTCGATATAAGCATCTTCAGTAGGCTGACTGGAATGCTGTTCCAAGTGGTGAAGATGGCTTCAGGAATTGGCGCCAATTTCTATAGAAAACTCCAAACCCAAACATTTTAAATAGGATTCCGATCGGTTAACACGCTGGTTTATTCAAACGAATCACGTTATTTGCCATGAAAATGTCCTTTGTACTGCAGACACTATGGTTTGCAGCGTTATCTTGCTGAAGGATTCAGACATTTCCACACAAACTAGGGCTTTCACTCACTAAGGATGATCTCTCCTACATACCAATGTAGGCTATCGCTATTTGACGCCCCTGCCTCAAGTGGAGCGCCATTATTCCTTGAAAGTAGATAAAGCCCGAGATCATGATGAATACATATATATATATATATATATATATATATATATATATATATTTATAGAGAGAGAGAGATCATATATATATATATATATATATATATATATATATATATATATATATATATTATATTATATATATATATATAATATATATAATAATATAATATATATATAATATAAATATATATAATGATATATATAATATAAATATATATAATGATATCTCTCTCTCTATAGACATATATATATATATGTTTATATATAGAGAGATCATTATATATATATATATATATATATATATATATATATATTGTGTATTTAGGCAGCAATCCTTCATTTATATATGTTTCATTACAGAAGACTGACAAGGTACTGCAATTAAGCAAGATAATTGTGATTCAATTTTTCTTGTGTTCGAACAAGTATTTTCTTTTCTGGACACATGGATGATTTTATTTTTGCTTTTCAACTGGGTGTATGGGTTCCATTAGAATACATTTAAACACAAACACAAACTTACCAGACTAAATTCGAATCATACTAGAAGAAAATACAAACATAATAACCTCATCTACACGTAAAAAAGATTAAAAAAAAATAATGGAAGGCTTAATAATGAAAAAGAAAAAGCCAACACGCAATGATATTTACTACGAACACGGCCACAATATGGTAACTGTGTCTGGAAAAAAATCCTTACAACTATAGAAACATGCGCTAAACACATACAAACAGTTAAAAGCAAAAATAAAATCATCCAAAAGCGCTCAGAAGGACACAACGTTTGGACAGTTTCTTCATCTTGTGTCCAGAACCCCCCCCCAAAAAAAACCCTTGTTCGAACACAAAAAGTTAAATAAAAAGCTTAATCAGATTATCCTGTCTGCCGTCTTTAGTGATCCATATTTCACGGTGGAGTAATGGATAGCGGCTTGGATTGAGGAATCGTAGAGCCGTGTTCGAAATCCAGTCGAATCCATTACATTCACTTACGTTCTAATATCCTTGGGAAAGGTATGAATCCTCTTCTTCTCCCTCCAGCTATGGGTAAAATAGCAGGACAGACTGAGTTCTATAGCCTTGGATGGCTATTGGTCTAGGAGAAGGACAACTCTGAATTCAAAGCCTGCGGAGCGTCGTTAGGGTAACTGTGGCACGTAGTGTAACAGGTCTCTGTATTCGGCCCTTCAAAAAGTGTGGATGCCCCTGCACGAAGCCTTCACCACTATAATCAAATCTCATGTGTGGTTGTCAGGCTGTCGGTTTCCTGGAAACTGATCTTCTTGGCCCTCATATGTCGAATCGACGGGAGAAATTCGACTACTATATATATATATATATATATATACATATGAAATGGTTAGTTGACTACTGTTTTCAATAATCTACAGCAGATTGACAAATGAAACTTCTATGAAAGTTAAGTAAATTCATCTCATTGCAAAACTATAAGGGTGGATTGATAAAGTCGTCAATCCAATGAAACAAATTTTAGACAAGATTGAGTAAGGAAACTTGTTATAAATGAAGTAAATTTATTTCTCTCTATAGGTATATTCGCAATATATTTTTACGTTTTTTCTCTCAATCTCGCGATAACCCGAAATTTTGCAAAACGGGTGTGTTCTTACCATATATATATATATATATATATATATATATATATATATATATATATATTATTATTATTATTATTATTATTATTATTATTAAATTAATATCTATACTCGACTATCGTAAAAAACACCCAGATAGTATAGTTTGCAAACAAAAATATAAAAAAACAAATTGGTATCTGTGGAATAAAAATTTTTCAAAAAATGTAAAGACTAAAAACATCCGGGCAATGTTGAAAAAAAGTGAAATAAGAGAAAGTGCTCAATACACTAAGTAGGACAGTCTATAAAGAAACTTCCTAGTGAGCCAGAGATATCTACCTAGGTTTCACCAAAATGGATCTTCAGATTGCATATTTGCCTTTCGTTGTCGCGATGCAAGTAAAATATCCCCGCTCAGGTTTCACTTTGTTGATAAGATTGATTTTTATCAAGGTTTCTTGGTTTCATCTGTTTCTATTGTCTAGATTAAACTGAAGATTCATGTAGGTGAATCCTAGGTAGGTATTCTCTGGCTCACTAGGTTATATATATATATATATATATATATATATATATATATATATATATTATAACTTAACTGATTTAAAATACGGTTTCCTCGCTACACATGAATTACCGTGTTTTAAAAACCGAAGCTAAAACCTTCAAATTTAATTATAGAATTGAATTAAAATTATGGTCTGTAAATTTACATTGAGCACCTTTTTTCTTTAAAATTATCAATAAAAACACCGGATTATATATCTTTCTGTTCTTTCTTTTTATATATATATATATATATATATATATATATATATATATATATATATATATATATATATATATATATGTTGAGAAGACACTGTTCCATTAACAGTAAACAACACATTAGGCGACTTGCCATGCCCTGAAATCTAACATTCTCACTTCCTTCATTTTCAGACGTTAACACGGGATTTTCTGGCACACGAAATGAAAATGAGTCTGACACTTGCGGTTTTAGGTGCAAACCACTCTGACTCGGAAATAGCCAGTTTTTTAAAAATGGTTTGTTGAACAGGAAGGGCGGTAGATGATTCAGTGGGTATCCTTCCCCGAAGTTATACACGGTGATGGACACCATATGTTGTTATATTATGTTGTCTGTTACTGTACTGGAAATTTGGCATGTCGTACAAGCAAACAAACAAGCAACCGTTTATTGGACTGAACACATTATGACTTTGAACTTATTACCTCCATGTTTATGTTCATCAAAGTGGTTCACGAAACGGAACTTATGGCTTGAATCGAATCCAGTAGAATTCTGTTTCCGCTTATATGGCCCAAAAGATCTAGGATTGGCAGGCCAAGATCTGTAATGATCATGTCACCTTCAGAATATGGCTTTCAAGCGTTACTGATGTAAATTTTCTGAGAGACTTTGCTCTAGATATAGTGGAAATGAGCTTCTCTAAATAATTAAGAATATAATCGCACAAGTTTAACAAGTTTGTCATTGCTCTTAAGCAAAGAATATGCGTGGCGCACACGCATCAATCATAGCGACGACTGAACTCGAAGCAGCTCATTCGGTGTTATCTGGTTAATAACTTTAAGTTGGACTTGTCCGTAGTCGCATCAAGTCCCCGAATAAGTTAAGCCTTAGTCAACGCACAGCAATGCATTGGTTCCAGAAGTTTAGGTCTGGATATCTGTCCCATTACAATTAACCTCACAATGGCCGGTTACAATACTGGATGATGAAACCCTGAAGGTGGCCAACGTGGAATACCGCAGCCAAACTTGTGATGAAGTTGCCTAACGTTTCCAGGTCTCTGATTTAACAGTCAGACTTCATTTACACCGTGTAGGTAATGCGAATAAGTTGAACAAAGTGGTACCCGACAGACCTTCGGAAGCCAACAAGCAAAAAAGAGTGGCATTAGGTTTCTCATAGTTTTCTCGATACCGCAACGTATTCATATTTGTCTGGCTGCTGACCAGTGACGATAAGTGCCAGATATTGGTTGTCAGCACTGAAGCCTGTGCCTAACATCAAAAGACCACCTCTACGCCTAGTCGACTAGTTGGAATAGTCAACAAGTTGTATACTATGAGAAACTATCAACGGGCCAAACTATCACTGCGGACCTGTACTCGGAGTAGTCGAGACGTAACGGGCACTGAAACAGAAGGACACAGAATTGGTTAATCGTAAGCGTGTGCGGTTCCTCCATGACAACGCCAAGCCACATGTGATGGGGTTGGCTAGGCATAGCATACGGCCACTTGGTTGGGAGATACTATCGCCATCCATATTCCCCGGCGCCGTGCCAAGAAATTACTACCTCTTCCATTCCCTGCACAGACACCTTCGTGGGAATCCTTCAGAAATGAGGCAGATTTTCGGCAGGGACACACTGACTTCTTTACAACCAAAATACTGATTGTTAACGCTAGTGCATTGCGCAGTTGGAGCACGTTGTCAAATACACACACACACACAAACACACATATATATATATATATATATATATATATATATATATATATATATATATATATATATATATATATATCGATTATTCCACCAATATGTGAATATATATATATATATATATATATATATATATATATATATATATTCAAGCATATTGTTTCAAGAATCGAAACATATTATGGCTATTTTATTTTAATTCTCTCAAATCCACTGATAATTTTCTTAGTGCTGTTAAAAAACTGTGTAAGAAAGACCCATTAGTTTTAGTTATTTATTTTACTTTCTCAAGTACTGTCAATCTCATCCAAGATCATCTTCAGGAGAAAATTGCTAATACAAAAATTAGTGTAATTGATAGTTGGGAATTATTTTGTAAGTGCGCATGAAACGCGTTTCGTTATAGTCAATTTACGCTATGAATATGTAAGATAGGTTACTGAGTTCAATTTTGTTATTATTTTAAAAATACTCGTTTTTCTTCGAAAGAAAACTTTTTTTTACAACTTGAGCATCACAAAACATTGCTTTTATAGCCACTTTAAAACATTGTTGCTATACTTATGATTAATTTTATCTCGTGTGTGTATGTGTGTGTTTTATATTCAAGCATGTTGGTTGAATAATCGAGACATATTATGTGTATTTATTTTCTTTTAATCCTCTCAAATCAACTGATGAATTTCTAAGTGCTCCAGACATTTGTCACCGGAAATGACGATATTCAAAATGAAACTTGAGAAAAATCGAGTCACTTCCTCAATGAGAGTCAGAGATGAAAATCACCATGAAACCTAACGTGAGAACATGTATTTCTTCAGTGATTGTTTCTTGTCATTTTTCTTCGTAATCATTTTATCACAGACAGTGCGATAAGCCACTAAGATACAAGAGGTTAATAAAAAGGAGGGAAACTGCGAAAACATTACCGATGATAAAAACAATAAAAAGAACATAGTCTAAGGAAACAGAAAATGACTATCGACGTTTTGAAGAGTGTAGTTGACAGGAAAGTAAGAAGCCAGAAGAGCGTTCCACAAGTGAGAAGTGTGAGAGAAGAAACTGTTAGCATAGAACTTGCGGTTATATTTAATACTTACAATATTAAACTGATGAGAGAACTATGTGCCAATATAGTACTACATTTAAATTTTTGAAGTCGAATTACCAAAGTGGAAAGATTATCAGAACAATATTTGTAGAAAAGACACAGGAAAATTATATTAAGGTGTAGGTAAAGCGATTGAAGCCGAGATGCGAGATCTGGACCAATAACATTGAAAATATTTGGGGGGGGGATTTAAAGATACATAGCAGAAGCACTTTAGATGGGACAGCATTAAAATCAGGTACTATGCAATTTCTTATTCTTCACGATAACAATTGATCTCTCCAAAGTCACATTCTTTCTTCTATGACGTCGGCTTCCATTGCTCTCTATAACAACCTACTCTTTGTAGCTCTTCATCATCATCATCATCATGATCATCCTAGGTCCTCCCTATGGTTGGTTGGTAATCCATTGACAATCCCCTTCCACACTCTTCGTTCCTATATAGTTGTCCCCAGATCCCCAATGTCCAACCCTGAGTCACGAGCTATGGTGTCTGGGAAAGTCAGTTTTCGTGAAAAGACACTTCCAGAAGGATACCATAGGAGTAAGTGTGAGACGTTTTCCTTTCCACTCGGTGGCAGTTGCCAACAAACTGTAATCGTTTTTGTTTGAGCTTAAGAGAGATTGGCCTCAGTTCTCCATAGACTGTGTTAAGCATTGCATGGGATCTCTTACTGATGTTCTGAATTATTTCTAAGGAGATGAGTATATGTTTAGTCCAGTCGTCTTTCGTCTTGTAGCTCTTAGTAAAGTTTTTCATTTCGTCATCTCTCGCTGTTCGGCAGTTTCTCTAGCTTACAATATGCCTTGTGTGACCCAGATTCACCAGGCCCTCATTGTGTGTACTAGAAATTTCAACTATCTCTTTCTGATTCTATGAGTGTCATTTTTATTTCGACTTTACTTTAAACTTCTTCCTTACTCACATGTTGAGTTAATGTTAATCTCAGCATCCTTTTGTAGAAGAACAGTTGTTTCAGATCTGTTTTTCATCCTTGTGGAAATTTTCCAACATTCACTGCCTTATAGGAGGTCTGATATTACATAACAGTTTATTGTTTTTTTTTCTTTATTTCTAGTGAAATTTTCCTGCTTCTTTATACTTTGTCAAGTTTTCAGAAGACGTCTTTCGCTGTTCCAATGTACCTTCAAATTTAAGTGTGAAATTCTCATTCCTCTGAATTTTCTATGTTTTCAGATGTTTAAATTTTCAATTCGGAGTTCAAATCTTGGGCTCTTCCTCTTGTTGAAACCATGCATTTTTCCTTCTTATAATTGATTGTTACATTACTTGTGCTAAAAAATGATTTCGTACAATAAGGTTAGAATTCTTAATTAGTTTAAAACGTTGTGCTTTATTCTGTCAGCGCCAACATTTAACATGTTGGAATCAAATTGTTGCGTGCCTTCATGTAAATCCGCATCTATAATGCACAAAGGACACTTCATTTACAACTTAACAATATAATATATATGAGGGTGGATAAATAATACGCAGCCGGGCGAAGAGAGGATTACTTTTTGGTCATTTGGTCATATTTGGAGCAATGGTTCGAGTCGAGAAATTGTTAGTATCAATGTTTAGTAATTTGTTCAGATTTCGTGAAATGAGTCGGGTTAGGAATTTTTTAGCACTAACCGGTATAACGCGTAATGGTTTTGTGTTTTTTTGTTTTTTGTTTTTGGTAACATTTTTTTCTATCTAAAGCTATCTCTCCTTTGCAGTAACGACGCTAGACGCAAATTCTTTGTTAAGAAGCTGGGAGGCGAATGACATCGCGAATGAGATGAGTACAATAATGCAAATGTAAAATGGCGTCCTCTTTAACGAAGAGCATCTCTTTCTTTGTCTGTGTACCACCATCTATTCAGGACATGACTGTCCACAATTCCATATCATTTATAAATCTTAGTAAAGTTAGTCTTTTAACTATCTTTCCTAATGCTTGTTCTTCCAGCCATTTGCGCATGCTCGTTAGTTATGTTAGATACTGCTTTATACTGACCATCTTGCCATCAGTTTGATACGTGTGTGTCTATTGTGTATATTATATATGGTGTATATTGTATATTGTGTATATTGCGTATATTGTATATTGTGTATAGTGTATATTGTGTATATTATAAATTGTGTATTTGTGTAAATTTTATATTGTGTATATTTTATGTATTGTATATTGTGCATATTGTATATTTTGTATATTTTGTATATTATATATTGTTTATATTGTGTATATTTTATATTGTGTATATTGTATATTACGTATATTGTGTATATTGTATAATGTATAGTGGGTGTTATTGCCATTCAAATACCTTCAACTGTGTGTTGAAGGTCAACTGTGTGTTGTGTATATTTTATATTGTGTATATTGTGTATATTTTATATTATGTATATTGTATATTGTGTATATTGTATATTTTGTATATTGTGTAAATTGTATATTGTTTATATTGTGTATATTTTATATTGTGTATATTGTATATTACGTATATTGTGTATATTGTATAATGTATATTGTGGGTGTTATTGCCCTTCAATGACCTTCAACTGTACCTTCGTGGGCCTGATATGTGTACCTTTTTCCATATTCCTTAAAACTTCGTTGTTGCTCACATTTACAGTTCATGGTATTCTCAGCCTCCTTGTGTAAAACTACATTTCTGTTGTCAAGAATTTCTTCATCTGTGGTGAGACTTTCCAGACTTCTCTGCTCCAGAGGAGAAAATGTTTAAATATCAATATCATTTCGAAGATTGGTGTTTATTCGAAACATAATTTTCATTCGCTGAATTCTTTCTAAGTTTTCAGAAATTTCCAAAGACAATTTTTTGATCTCTAAATATATCTCTTCTTTTTCTTTTCTTTCTTGTCTCTTCTTATACTCTTTAGATTTGATAACCATACGAAAGATTTAAATACTTCTTTTTCTTATTTCAAAAAGAAAAATGTTATATTCTGTTTTCTAACAATAAAAGGACTTCCTTTTAAAAGCAATCTGACAATCTATATCTGCCGATAAATTGAAATATGTCCGATAATAATTGTACATTCCTTATTCTTAAAAGTTTTGAAATTATGAAACGATAAGAAAGAAAACAATGGGCACTTTTTCCTGAATATGCATTAAGACAACGATTGTCTTCTATAATATATGACTGGATCCAGCCACAAAGGTAAAAGCATTTTGCTGTTTATTCTCTTCGTAGTTTGGAGAATTGCTAGAAAGCGGCTATACACATGTTCTCCTTAACCTATTTCTTTTTCTATCAACCGTGGTCGCTGCCAGTCCTCTTTCCAAGAAATGGAATTGCCATGATTAAATTGATTCAGGGCTGTTTTATTAGTACAAAGGGAACATAAGCAATTCTAACGGTAATTAGAAGAAAATCTGCTTCTTCCATTCTTGCGAAGAGGCACTAACACATGCATGTACATATATCTGTACATTATATATATATATATATATATATATATATATATATATATATATATGCGTGTGTTTGTGTGTGTGTGCGCGCATGTGTAAGTGTGGGTGTGGGAGTGAAATCATTATTTAATGTTAAATGAGACGAACTGTTCCACCAATACAACGAGGAAATTCTGGGAAAATTGGGAGCCTTACTTGAATTTAGAATTGGCAGCCACGATCTTAACAACATAAGATACGCAGATGGCATAATACCGATAGAAGATATGGAAAAGAAATTACAAAATCTAATACAAAGGTAGCGACGGAGAGTGAGAAGAAGAGACGAAGCATAAACTACAAGAAGACAGTATACATGGCCATCAGTAAAAGGATGACCCCGAAATACGATTGCAGGTTGGGAACACTAGAATCAAGCAGACGCGGAAGTTCAAATATCAGGGATGCGTCTTGACAGAGGACGGTATTTGCGACACTGAGATCCGTAGACGTATTGGGATGGCCAAGGACGCATTCCAAAAGCTGGGCAGAGTATTGCGAGACAGGAGGATTTCTTTGGTAACAAAGAAAAGAAGACTGAGCTCTTACGTGACATCTATTCTTCTTTACAGCAGCAAATGTTGGACGATTTCCTCAAAGATGAAGAAGAGAATCGAAGCGACGGAGATGTGGTTGTACAGAAGGATGCTAAGGATAACATGGACCGAGCGTGTGAGCAACGATGAAGTCTTAGAGAGGATGCAAAAGGGAGGCTTATAGTTCACATTAGGAAGAGGCAGATGAAGTTGCTGGGACATGAAATGAGGAAGAAGGACCTGGAGAATCTGATACTCAAGGGTGCAATAGGGGGAAAGAGAGACAAGGGAAAACAACGCGTGACATACCTGCCGGGCTAAAGCATGTGAATGAAAGGACGTGGTCTGGGGGAGGAAGCAGAGGGAAAGAACTTATTGAGAGCTGCAAGGGATAGATTGACGTGGAGAACCCTGATCGCCTATATTCTGAAAGGATATGGAACATAAAAAGAAAGAATCCTAATTCCGGTTGTGATACTCATTCAAGTATATATAACCCACCCGAACCGGTACTAAGATAAACGTCTTCTTTCACTTACATTATATGTTTAATGCTCTGGATAGAGCGGTTATATATACTGATGTGGGGCCAAAGTTGGGACCACAGAAAGAAAACACGGAACACGGATTAGATGTAAGAAAGATATATTAACAACAGGTTACAGAGATAGTGTAAGCGAAGCTTACTATATGTTAGTGTCCAATACTGGTAGTCGTACGCGGCTCCCACTGTCTCTCTATCTCTCTGTGTAGAGTGTTGTGTCGCATACTTAATATACACCTGGAAGAGTCTATTGTGTAAGTAGTTCCGGTCTCACAATACCCCACTTCCAAGAGTTGTCTTTTTGAAAAGGAGAGAAATATAAAACTGTTAATACTTTTTCCTCTCGGGATTTACGTCGATCGGTTGATTAAATTTCATTTTCCTTCCTGAGCGTCGCACTTCAGGAGAGACTTGGGGCGTGTCGAGATCGAAGTGATCGAAAATTACATCGATCGGCTCTTCACAGTTATTTTGTAGTGATTCCTCCGATTCCTTCAAACGGCATTTTCTGAGGTGGTTCCAATGGCGTTTGTGAGTGTTTTTCGGTCCTTGGACAATATAGACCAGTTCGCCATTTCTTTGTCTTATGGTGCCTACTTCCCAGAATGTTATGTTGTTTTTATAAGCCTTGAAAAAGACTTTATCGCCAGGATTGAAATATTTCTTATGAAGCGATACGTTTTTTTTTAACTTTGCTTGCCGTAGAATAAGTTTGTCGAAGACAGACTTGATTTTCCTTGCGAACATAGTTTCTGCAGGCGAGCTTCCCATAGGCGTGTTCGGATTAGGGGTTATCCGATACACCTGCAGAAATTTTTGCAATGCTCAATCTGTCGGTGTGCCTAGTGCCTTTTTTAAAGCCCTTTTTAAAGTGTCCACGAACCTTTCGGCCTGGCCATTCGACATAGGGTGGTACTGAGGCGTTGTAATGTGGTCCACCTGATATGGCTTGCAGAAGTCTCTAAATTCACTTGATGTGAATTGAGTGCCATTATCTGTAACTACACAATCTACCACGCCAAAACGCGCGAATAGCTCGTGTAGAAATCCGATCGTGCAGTTTGTGGTTGGTCTTTTGCATTGTAAGACCTCAGGCCATTTTGAGTGGCTATCCACAACAATGAGGTAGTACATGTTGTCTATAGGCCCTGCAAAATCGATATGAATTCTTTGCCATGGGTGGTCTGTGTTTGCACGTCGTGGTTGGAGCTTTTGCTGCAAGCGCGCATCCTTTGCATGATTCTATCATGTCTGCTATATCCTTGTCCATGTTTGGCCAATAAACATAGCAGCGCATGAGGCTTTTCGTACGGTTCTTCCCCGGATGTCCCATGTGAAAATCCCTGAAGATTTTTCTTTGTAGGCTGTTTGGAATCACTACGCGGTCATTATATAGTAGGACATCATCGCAGAGGGAGAAAACTTCAGGCACATTGGGGTCTTTGTTGCGAATTTTGCTTTTTATGGATTGAATGAATTCATCCTCTGGAGACTCCCTTTTTATGTCGGCCAAAGTAACTGGGAGTTCTCTTATGGTACTCGCGATCATGTTTTTGATTTCACAATTTGTCCTTAGAGTGGCAATGATGGCGTCTTCAAAGACTTCTGTATTTTGGGGAATGAGTCGCGATAAACTGTATGCATGGCAAACATTTTTGGATGTTAAGAATTCTATCTTGAAATTATAGTTTAAGAGAATTGTACCCCAACTAAGTAGTCTATTTGCAGTATAGACTGGCAGACCTTTTTTAGAACCAAAAATTGTAATTAGAGGTTTATGGTCCGTCTGCAGTATGAACCGTCTACCATGTAGATATCTGTGAAACTTTGTCACAGCGAATATTAACCCTAGAGCCTCTTCTCTATTTGGGAATATTGTTTCTCAGCTGAAAGTACAGATTTTGATGCGTAAGCCACAGCTTTTCGCGAACCATCTGGCAGTTTATGCAGAATGCAAGCACCAATGCCGTACGAGCTTGCATCTCTTGCGACAATGAAGTCGAGACTAGGGTCGTAATCGGTGAGGGAGAGGTCTGAAGTAAGAGTTTTCTTGATCTTCTCGAATGCGTCTTGGCATTCCGGGGTCCATGACCATCGTTTGTCCTTTTTTAAAAGTTGGTTGAGAGGCCCTCGCAAATTTTGCATGTTCTTAATGAACTCTTGGTAAAAGTTAGCTAGGCCAAGGAAGCTTTGCAACGCTTGAACGTTATCTGGGGACGGCATGTTTCTGATCGCGTTGGCTCTTTCTGGATCCGGCCGACGACCGTCTTTATTTATGATGTGCTCTAGTATTTAATCTCTGGTAAGAAAATGTCACACTTTGCCTCCTTAACCTTAAAACCGTATTCTTGTATCTTTTCAAATATGTTTATTATATGGTTCCGGTGCTCTGCCGTAGTTTTACTAGTAACCAGTATATCATCCAAATAGGCTGTTCCATAGTCAAGGTCGCCCAGCATGGCGTCCATGATCTGCTGGAAAATTGCAGGCGCAACCTTTACTCCAAAAGCCAGTCTGTTGTATTTGTACAACCCTCTATGGGTGTTTATGCAGAGCAATTTGGAACTTTCTTCTTCCACCACTATCTGAAGGTATGCGTCCGAGAGGTCGATTTTAGAAAAGATTTTTCCACCATTGAGTTTATTGAAAATTTCTTCAGGGCTTGGGAGAGGATAGTGGTGATCTTGCAAGGCATCATTTAACCCTGTGGAAAAATCTGCGCATACTCGTATTTGATTGGTCTTCTTTTTTACGTAGACCGTAGGTGCTGCCCACTCGCTGAAATCTGTTTTTGACAGAATACCTGCTTGTTCGAGTCTTTCTAACTCTTTGTTGATTTGCTCTAGAGCAGCGAAAGGGACATTCCGTTTCTTTTTGAATACCGGTTGTGCACCGTCCTTTACCGTGAACTTAGCTTTCATTTTAGTACATTTCTCAAGGCCGCCAGAAGAAAACCTGGGGAAATTGTTATTTGAGTTCCTTTTTTAGATTTACCAAATTGGACGTAGTACTTTGTATCTTGCGACAAAATGTACTTTTTCTATCCAATCTGTTCCAAATAAGTTATCTGAAGTTTTCAATACGTAGGCTTTGAGCTTTTTGGTAACTCCATTTAGTGTTACTGTAAGTATTACCTCGCCTAAAATGTTAATCTTTTCGCCAGTTACGGATTTTGCTGTTTTATTCGTTTTTAATAAGGTCGGCTTGTTTATTTTCGCCAAGTACGCCAATTAATGGTTGAAAGATCGGAACCCGAGTCAAGCTGGAATTTAATGGAATTATTGAAAATATCCACAGTTACATATTTCCTTAAATTCCTATCGACAATATTGTCAGATTGAGATTGCCTAATTTTATTTTTGGGTTTTCTCGTTCTGTTGGCGTACCAGCACGAAGTTAAAGTATGCCCACTTTTATTGCAATTTTTGCAATATTTTTTGTTCTTAACTGGACAGAATTTCATCCAATGCCATTTACCACAATGGTAACCTGGTCCGGGCGGTTTCTTTAACCTATTTGGGTTTTGGTTACTGCGGAATTTAGGACATGAGATTTGCCTTTTATCTTTTTGAGGGGAATAGGAAATAGACTTGCTTCTGATTTTATTTATCTGAGCTACACCTGATTCCTCGATAGTGTTTGAGTCACACTTTACAGATATTACTCTTTGACAGTCCTCTGCCAGTTTTTGCAGAGTCAATCCTTGTTCGTTCTCAAGCCTGGTCAGTACCCGTCGTCTGACTTCGGCGTCTTCTGCTGATACTAGACCTTGTGCGAAAATCAAGCACTTGAAGTCATCGGCAGTCAGTTCGGCTAGTTTAAAATCATTACAGAGCTTGTTTACCGATGCTGCAAACGTTAGAAAATCTTGCTGGTTGTCTTTGACTGTGTTCAGGCATGTCCAACGTTTGTGGAACAAGGTTGTGTTAGGCCCGAATAGTTCTGATAAGAGCTTAATAGTCTCTGAAAAATCCAAGTCAGTGGTTTCCTTGGGTAGTATGAAGTCTACGAACCCACTATGTTCTGTAGTTCCCAGTTTTCTCAATAGTAGACGTACCTTTTTTTTACTGGGCCATTGTTCACAGTCTACGTTGAAAATATATCCGTAGCGCCTGTAAAAATTCTCGAACGTTTTGTCGTTCTCTGGTACGTATTCAAAGGTTTCCATTGAATTGTAGATTGTACTCTGGGAGAATATTGTATCTTTTTCAGAGTTTGAGCCTTTTAATGCATTTACGAGTAATTCTTTAAGTTGTTTCTGTTGTAGTTCAGCATTCTGAAGCGTAATTTGTTGGAATTCCATTTGTTGTTTATGTAATTCCAAAAATAGTTGTTGTTGTCTTTCTTCTGATTTTTGTTGCTGATCCAAATTTACTTTTAGCATTTGGCCGATTACTTTTTGAAAATCTTCCATATTTAGACAAACAAAAATGACAGCGATTTTTTGTTGCTTTGAAACTCGTGTACCAAGGGGAGGGACACAAAAAGTCTTGATAGGTTTTTTTTTCTTTTACAAAAAAAAGAAAAATATGGACAGACAATTAGTTAAACTAAAATAATTATGTGTTTAGCATTTTTGAGATTCCGTGGTTCCGTTAATTTTAACGTAATTGTATCAATTTTCACCAGACTTATGTATTTTTTTTTTATTTTTTTATAGGAGGTACAAAAAAGAGAAAACTCACCTCAGTGGATTTGAGGGGAGAATAATTTATTGCACGAGTTTAACTCGGTTACATTAAAAAAAAATAGTTTTTTTTCGAAAACTTGAGTACAATGGTAGTACTTCGCTCTTGTGTTGTCAGTTTGTTTAATGACAAACTGTTTTTTTTCTCTGTGTGTGAGTGTGTAAGAAATCGTTCTCGTATTGTTATTTGGACAGACTTTAATATCCCGTAGATGTCGAATCGCTAGTTCGTCAATGCTGTTTGGTATCGGAATATATATATATATATATATATATATATATATATATATATATATATATATATATATATATATATATTTTGTAGACGCTGGGTGTTGCGTTTAAATCGCTAATGTAGTAATACCAGCTTAATTTCTCGTTCAACACTGGGGTGGGAACGCGTGGAGTTTCTGTGTATTTTTCGAGTACTCTGTCGCTATTGGTATGGTGAGAACGAAATTCTCGAATCTTTCTGTCGCCACTGATGTGGGACTGGCAAGGTATTGCGGTTTTCGACGTGAATGCGTTTCTCAAATTCTTCGTCGACACTGATGTGGGGCCAAAGACAGGACCACAGAAGGAAAACACGGAACACGCATTAGATGTAAGAAAGATATATTAACAACAGGTTACAGAGATAGTTTAAGCGGAGCTTACTATATGTTAGTGTCCAATACTGGTAGTCGTACGCGGCTCTCACTGTCTCTCTATCTCTCTGTGTAGAGTGTTCTGTCGCATACTTAATATACACCTGGAAGAGTCTATTGTGTAGGTAATTCCGGTCTCACAATATATACATACATATACACACAAACGCACACACACACACACACACATATATATATATATATATATATATATATATATATATATATATATATATATATATATATATATATCTGAAAAATTTATTTCAGTTGAGCTCTCTAGGGAGGAAGTGTGGGTTTGTAAACAGGGACTATTACGGCTAATAACGCAAGAAATCGAATCGAGTTCTCTCAGTCACTATGTGTATAGCTAAAAAAATACGCTTAAATTCAGCCAAGGGTTTAGTGGTAGAATCCCCGACTGACTCCAATTCAGTCGGGTATCGATCTAGCTAGAGGTAACCGGACATCTAGCCACACTGATGAGCTGAGAAACAATCTGACTCTGTGTTTATACATACATATATATATATATATATATATATATATATATATATATATATATATATATATATAATAAAAAAATGTTTCAGTATTACAATTTTTTTTTTTTACTTAATATCAACCGAAGCGTATTTTTATATGTTCTGGAAATGTGAGGAATTCCAATTTATATTGCACCATTAAAAATAGTTCAATTCCACCACAACCCCCATTAGATGATTGAGCTTATTTTCTCACTGAAGATGATTTCAAAATTGAAACAACATGTTTTCCCCCGTTTTTGTATTCTTCTATGCATACTTGTTGTATCCGTTCCACGGTAAAATTTATTTTAATTCTGATAGTAATGTAAGTTTGTTATAAGCATGGAAACTGTGGGTAACCTAGCAGGGTTCCAACCCTAGTTGAAACTGCGCCATTTTACAAAACTCGAATTTTAAATCCATTGTGTGGTTACCAATTGCTATTCTCACGCTTGCAGATTCAACGTTTTTGAAAGCAGTTTCACTTTTCTTTTACATTTCTTTCTTTTTTTTGTTACTGTAAAATTAGGAATCAGTCCTTTATTTTCTTTTTCTATATTTTGTCGACGGATACCAAGCAAAATATAATTAAATAATTACGTCCTTTAATCTTCAGTAATATTAGCAAACACATCGTTGCGAAACCTTTGAATCGCCTGTCAATATTCATATCCCTGGAACGCATCAGCGAAATGGGTTTCTACATAGATAATTCATTTTCCAAGTTACCTAACAGGCCAAGTCTCAAAATAAGAGTTAAATATGTTATTACCCTCAATAACTGAATATGCATTTTTTTCAGTTTCTGACTTTCGATTAACCCAGTTAATGAAAATATTTTAATGTGAATGTAAATACGTTCAGAAAACTGAGATATGGGAATATTAATTACAAGATTCTTATTTATATAAAAATCAACAATTTAATAATATATTGTAATGAGAATGACAATTAATTTTACCAATTTGTATATGTATTTTCTTTTTACTTCTAATTAAGAAATAAGCAATATTATTCTATTGGAAAATTAACAATCTAATCGTTGCTTAAAAACATTTCAGACAATTTGATTATATACTGTAATAAGCTTACTAATTAAGACAGCGAAGCAATATATCAATAAAGGTTTACTTAAGATATATAGGCGCAAATGTTTAATTGCTCATCTGGTAATATTTAAGGTGTCACACAAGGACGTGTATGTGTGTTTTTGTGTGAAATATGCCAGGAAATCCCGACAATATTTTAAGTATATGACAAATAAAAAACCGTTTCATTGAAACTAAATTAGTTTACGCGTTTCTCCTTTCTAGGCTTCATCAGATAAAAAAAAGAAATAAAGGAATATGTAGATGTGTGCATTTGGGTGCATTTGTGTGCATGCTTAAATAATGTATCATTAATACATTTTTCGCTAAGCTGGTGAATCACGTGATGAAAGAAAAGATTGAAAATGAGTAAACATTGTAAAAAAAAAAGCGTTAATATTCATTCCATATCTTTTCTTTACAATTTGCTAGTTCCTGATAGCATTGATTCTTTTCTATGATATCATATATGTGTGTACATATATTCATATTGTAGGGTGACCACAGTTGTTTTCCCTTGGGTTGAGCACATGGGAGTTCAGCCCCTGTGGAGAGGAGAACTCTTCCCTTTTTTCTTTTTTTTTTTTTTTCTACTTCCGTTTTTTTTTTTTTTTTAGGCACGGTTATTGCCTTCCTGATCTCCAGGGCGTCCACACGTGTCTGCACAGCCTAACGTAGAGAAAAAAAGAGTAAGTTCTATTCACTTAGCTACGGACTGTCAAAGGCCATAAAGCTGGTATATTATTTCTTTGTTCTCGTTCTGTAAACATCCTTATTCCTTTGGACAATATGAACAATCATTTGTTTTGGGACATATGCGAATCCTTTTAATATATGTATGTAAGTTGTTTGCCTTATTAAATGTTTTGTTTGTTACGGGAGCGTATCTCGTTTTTCTATATTCACATTCAGTGTTAGTGTATCAATGGCTACACTAATACTAATATTAGTACTCAGTGTACTAGGCTAAATCATTATTCTTCCTAACACTAAGTAGCCGGTAAACTATGGTTGGCTTATAAATAATACTAATAATATATATATATATATATATATATATATATATATATATATATATATATATATATATATATATATATAGTAGAAAACACAAATATATTAACTGCATCCACCTGAAAAAAAAAAAGTCTAAAAATAATGGAAGCTTTAATAATAAAAAGAAAAAGCTTACTCTTAACAATATTAACTACGAACAAGGCCACAATGTGCTAACCGTATTCAGAAATTAGAACATCCCTACCACACACTAAGACATACACATAATGCACACACACAATTAAGCTGAAAAATCGAATCGTCCTTGATAATGGCTAAAGGTATAGCCGAAAGCGCTCGGGAATATAAAACATTTGGACAGTTCTTACACACCCTTTGTCCAGAAAAGAAAGCTCTTGTTTGAACACAAGAAAAATTAAATAAAAATCTTAACGGTATACCTTGTCTGTCGTTTATAATGAAAGATATATATATATATATATATATATATATATATATATATATATATATATATATATATATATATATATGTGTGTGTGATTATATTGTATTACTTTGTATGTATGTATGATAGTGTTGTATACATCATCTGTAATTTTAAATTAATAATTTTAGTACTATTATTAAAATGTGTATCTTTATTATGCTTATCCTTCTTTATTCTCTATAATGATATACTTATTTATTTATCTTTTATCTATTAATTTTAGTAAAAATATTTTATTTTAATTTATTTATGATGGATATTATTATTATTATTATTATTATTATTAGTGTTATCTTTATTAGCCAAACTAATTTGAATTTATGATGACTATTGCTGCCTAAAAGGACAAGTTCTATGAGATAATTTGCTGTAACTCTTTCAAATCTGATCACAACATCACCCGATGTATAATCATATTCAAATCTGTTAAAAACAAAAAAAAGAAAGAATTTTTGGCCACCTCATTCTATTTTAGGTTTGTTATTATCCCATCCTATATTTCTTCCTTTTTCCCTTTCCTTTCCTTCACTTTCTCTCCATCCTTCTCTCACGTCCCTCTCTCTGTCTCTCTTTTATGTTTTACAAAGAATTTTTTATTCGAAAATCCGTTATTTTTTCTTTCTTCCTCTCCCCCTTCCTTCTCTTCTCTCTTGCTTTCCTTTCCTCCTGTTAATCTAGTATATCAGTCTGGACGAATTGTCTCCCTTTATTAAGAACTTTCGGTCTGAAGAGACGAATATAGCAATATTCACGAAATAAATTAAAACCGAAATAGATCATTATGGTTTTTACTTTATTTATTATTATTTGTAATTTGCATTAATCTCTCTTTAGATTAATTTCCTCCTTGATATTATACCTACCAGTCTCAAATTGGTATTATATATATATATATATATATATATATATATATATATATATATATATATATATATATTATTTATTCAAAACATGGTGTCTCATCAAGTGATGGTGTTGAGTGTAATCTACATTCAGCAACATCACTTGATAAGACACCAGAAGTGTTGAACCAAAATGGCTGTTTCTGTCTTGATGCTACAACATGGTTAAGTTATAATTTTTTGAATAAATAATATTTGCTCTACTCTGTATTGAGCACTCATTTAAGAATAGTATTTTGTTACGGTTTTTTTGGGTATACATACCTATAACTAGTGAGCGAGTCAGAATGACTTATTTCCCTTTATAGTCGACCAATAGAAGGTTGACCGATCAGAAGCCGCCCAACACTGTATTCATAGTGTATAAAGGCGGCCATCTTGTTTCCTCCTACCGGAAGGACCAAAGGCGACCAGGAGAAGGATGAACTACACTCTGCTGTGATATCCACTGCGAACCTTCACTACGCTTTCCTACTGTCTCCGAAATATTCACTGCCAACCTCTGGATTCTATACTCGAGGACGACCGTCATGAAAATGTCTAACATATTTTTGGTTATTTGAATTTATACCGTCGACACCAATCCTATTCTTGTGTATATCTATCTATCTATCTAGACATCCACAGACACACTACTTCGCTGTATCACAGCTCGTCATTGTGGCTAGACATTCGGTTGCCTCTAACTAGGATCGAAACCCGGCTGAATTGGCGTCAGTCGGAGATTTCACCCTAAGCCGTTGGCGCACGACAGGGAAGGATGTGAATTTAAGCATATTTATTTTTAGTAAACACACAGTGACTGAGAGATCTCGATTCGATTTACCGAAAAGTCTTGCATTATTAGCCATAATAGTCACTGTTTACAAACCCACACTTCCTCCCCTGAGAGCTTAAGCGAAATATGTTTTTCAAGAGCATATATATTGTCTCTTCAGTGTGGCTAGACTTTCTGTTGACTTTAATAAAAAGAGACAAGAGGAAAAACTATATTTAGCCGACTCGTTTCGTTCACTGTTGGACTTTATCAAACCAATAAAGGATTTAATATGCTACACATATTTATATACACAAGAAACAGATGTGATTATGTCATTAGTTAATCAGAGCTTCCAAAATTGAGATGGTTCATGGATGCTCATCAGGTGGTTGAATGTACAGTCAAAGACTTTTAATTAGGACAGATTGTGTCCTTCACATGTTTTAACTGACCTTTATCGTCGGGTTGGATTGTGCTTGTTTGATTCATTTTTCTGTTAGCATTTCGATTCATCCTGATATCCATTTCCAGCTTTTTATTGGGTTTAAATTCTACATTTAAGAAGAGACGACATGGTTTTATCAATCGCAAGGGCGTCGTAATTCTGTTGTGATAATTCACACGATCATATCTGCAACGATTGAAGAAAAGTGCCGAAAAATTTTCCATTCTTCCTTATTATATAAATCTTGGTCCGTCTGAATAATATCACTTTCAGAGTTTACAGAGTTATCTCTATGGAGAACTTCTTAAAACATATGAAGAGATAAAACATTCCCTTCCAGCTTTTTCTCTTCAAACCATACCTTTTAAAAGTACGACATCTCAGGAATATTTTAAGGTGAGTAATAATGATGATGGAACCTATGTTAATTAAATTATTCTAATTAATAAATGTGATATCAGTTAAACTATTCTAATTAATGAATGATCTATGTCAATGAAAGCATTCTTATTAATGAATGACTTCTGCTAATGATAGCATTCTTATTAATGGATGACTTTTCCTAATGATAGCATTCTTATTAATGAATGACTTCTCCCAATGAAAGCATTCTTATTAATGGATGAATTCTGCTAATGATAGCATTCTTATTAATGGATGACTTTTCCTAATGATAGCATTCTTATTAATGAATGACTTCTCCCAATGAAAGCATTCTTATTAATGGATGAATTCTGCTAATGATAGCATTCTTATTAATGGATGACTTTTCCTAATGATAGCATTCTTATTAATGAATGACTTCTGCCAATGAAAGCATTCTTATTAATGAATGGCTGCTGCTTATGAATGCATTCTTATTAATAAATGACATCTGACAATGAAAGCATTCTTAATAATAGATGACTTCTGCCAATGAAAGCATTCTTATTAATGAATGATTTCTGTTAATAAAGCATTCTTTCTTATTAATGTATGACTTCTGCCAATGTAATTAATGCTGTTTATGTCAATGAAAAGATTCCTTTTAATGAATATGTCACGTCAATTAAAATATACATATTAATTAATAACTTATATCAATTAAGACATTCTAACCAATGAGTGACCTATGTCAATTAAAACGTTATTAATCATAAAAAAGTCCTAAATCAATGAATACATTCCAATTAAACAATTACTTATTTCAATGAATATATTCTATTTAATTTTAACTTATTTCTTTACCAAAAGGTTGTACATTACATATGAAAAAATCTGATGACAAACTCTCATGATATGGGGAAAGACAAAAAATATAAACGGGCACCAGAAATGCAATTGTCAGTGTTCGAATCTAGATAAAGCACCAGAATAAATATTGATTTTAGAAAATGAATCAATTTTTCTAATTAGAAAAATAGCGCAGAACTTTTTTTTTCAAATAGAAAACTCTCCCTTGAGCATATCACTAAATGAGCATAATAAATTTAAACATCTACATGAATTAAAATTAAATTTCAAAGACTTATGTGCTAATATTTACTTTTGCAGACATCACTCGGCTCTTCAAGAGTAAGATATATCAATTGAATCTATTAATAGATATCACATTTAGTTTAAAATGCGCTACATACAAGATATTGATTTTTGGCATCAACTTATTTTTTTTTCTTTGAAGGACGTTATTACGTGACGTTTTCTAATCTAAAATGGTTCGATTTTGTTGGCAAAGAAGGTAATGACTACTCCAGTTTTCAACCGTTTAATCATAATTGCCTCAAATCACATATAAAGATTTTACCACTGGGATAGTTAATGTTAGAAAACTTGTGAAAAAGTTGGAAAGACATTATTTCCTCGGGGTTTTGATAATAATAACTTACGTTGTTTCTAAGTAACCAAAATTAAAGAACTTGAGATTAATATCTTAAAGCACAGGCTAATAGCTTTGAAAATACGCCATAGATATTATAGAAATGCTTATTTTCGCCTATACCAAATAGAAGAATAACATCCATTGGACGAACAACCATTTTATATACAGTGTAACCCGGATATGAAAGAGTTGTCGGGACCGGAGAAGAAGTCTCTTGTATCCGGGTTTATCTTATATCTGGGTTTGGTCGATATTATATGCATTAACACGGGCTCTAATTTGGGACCAGAGGAAATCTCTCTTATATCCGGGTCTCTTATATCCGGGTTACACTGTACATTGAACGATAACATCATGAGTAAAATTGCAGCATTCCCACTGTTATGTTAAATTTTAACATTCTCTGTGGAGATTTCCAAATCCCTAAGGGCCGTAACTCGAATTTTATTATATATTTTTTTCATTCTACAGTTGATCCTAAAGATGTTGGCGCTGAGCTGCTGCTGCTGCTTCTGATGATGATGATGATGATGATGATGATGAAAATTAATTTATATTATGAAATATATTTTTTATATTTATATTTTTATATTTATATTTTTGTTTTTATTTTTATATTGTTTTTAATACCAAAAATTAGGCGGAAATTATCTTAGTCATTATTATTATTATTATTATTATTGTTGTTGTTGTTGTTGTTGTTGTTGTTTGTGTGTCATGTTTTCTGCTTTTTATCATGTACAGCCGGGTCGTTAGATGCTGTAGGAGAATTGTCCTTTAAGTCATAGCACTTTTCTTAGTATATAGGATGTTCCTAGTAGGGCGATTTTCTAGGACACTGTTAGTAAAATTGTCCATTCCTTTTCTCACGACGCCCAGAGCTCTGATCACTATTGGTACAGTCTTAGTTTTCATTCCATACATCTTGTTAATCGCGATCTCCAGGTCCTTGTAGTTGGACAATTCCTCGATAATTTATATGGAGGTGTTTCTCTTAGATAGTACTGCCATGTCAATAAGCATATACTTCCTGAATTTATTGTGTTTTATGATAATATCAGGTCTGTTGGCTTTTACTTCTCTGTCAGTTTGAATTGGCATGTCCCAGAGGATAGTTACATCGTTATTTTGGGTAACTGTGTCTGGTTGGTGCTCATACCATCTCTCGGTGGCTTCATGCATATCTTCTAGTGAACATATATCGCTACATTGTTATGTTTGTGGGTATATTAATTTTTTGCTCGTTCCGGACACCCTGAGTTAATATGGTTGACAGTTTCATCATATTTTTCCCAAGTCCTGCGCTTCGGTTTAAATTCCATCCTTTATTATGTGACAGTGATAGGATCTGGTTGCGAAGTTTTGTTCCTGTGCTGCAATCATTAGGCTTTCAGTCTTAGCTTTTACTTCGGTGCTCCTCAGCGATTGATGTTATTATTATTATTATTATTATTATTATTATTAAGATAGATAGATAGATGGGAAAAAAGGATTTTTTATAGTTTTTACGAAATTTTGTATCTCCCTAAAATAATCCAATATTTTGTAGCTCTCTATCTTGCTATAACCATTGAAAAAAGTGACAGAAAGTGAACACACACAAAAAAAGGAAATAACCTTTTTGAAGACGCTGTTCTCTCAAGTGAACACGTGATTTTTTTTTTTTTTTTTTTTTTACAAGGCAAAAAAGTTACAAAATGTGTCCCTGTGCAGGGAAGCGTCAAGTCTTAGGGAAGAGTGAAAAGCAGAAAAAATTTAAAAGGTAGTTTCTATAAAAACACACAGACGCATATGTATGTGAGTTTTGTACTTGCGTATATGCAAGAGAGAGTGTGCGTGTTTACGCGTGTGTATGCATTTTGACGTATGCATGTATATTTGTAGAAGATATTAACTTACCTGTGTGGTTGAGTGTGTCTTTAGTTCTATGGATCGATGCCATTCCCAGAATAAATCGCAGACTTGGAAGTCAGCAGCTGAGCTTCATTCCATATGCAATGATATTTCCTGCCATTCTTCGCTCGTTGCTTTTCAACCTTTCTTTGCTTTTTTTTTTTTTTTCTCATAATGGAAGGAATCGGCGGATGAAGAAAGAATCATTTCATACCTGGACAGCCGCGTGGAAATAATTTGGAACATGATCAGCAAATATAAAATTACATAAGTTTTATCTTTTTCACTACGCGAAGACAAAAAAAAACAAAGAAAAGAAAAAAATGGGAAGAGAAAGAGTGAGAGAGAGAGAGAGAGAGAGAGACAGAAAAAACCTAAGATGATCTCAATTGCATAAAAACAGATAAGTAAAGAAAATGTTTTCCTTTTCTATCTATAGAGGATAACTCATGCACAAATTTCATGTTAAGAGTTACTTAAATACATATATTTGGTATCGATCTTTTGTATATAATTCAGTCTGTGCAGTTTTTCTTTTTCATGGAACTGAACATTTTCACATGATTTATTAATTCTTTCTTTAGACATTATTTGTGATGAGACTTTAAAGATACGTGACTCAAGAAGAAGAAAATATGAGAAATCGCTTCCAAAATCGTTCATCTTTTCTAAGATTTTTCCGTTTAAATGTAAACCTCTAAAAAATCCATCTCCGGCAAAAAGTGAAATCAGTCGTACGATAATTGCGCGTTCTTTATTCTTAAAAAGAGTTGAAATTATGAAATCTATGACAAATATATAAACGGGCTCTTTTTCGTGAATAGGCATTATGTAACTTCGCTTGTTTCCATTTACAATACAGGATCGGACCCAATCGCAAAGCTTAAAAGCATTTTGATGTTTATTGTCTTCTTAGTTAGCTAAGTTACTGGAAAGTGGTTTCAACTCTGTTCTCCTTTGTCCATTCTTTTCTCTATGGTGGCACATAAGTGACACATTTTCATAAAGATGTATGTAAATGTGACAGTGCAGGGTTAAATTGACACTGACTTGTTTTATTAGTGAGAAAAGTACAAGCAACTCCAACTGTAATGCGAACAAATATATATATTTCCTTTCCTGCAGCACAGAAAGACTAACACACACACACACACACACACACACACACACACACACACACACACACATATATATATATATATATATATATATATATATATATATTGTCTGTGTGTTTTTATGCCCCTGTGTGTGGGGGGGTGTATAGAGAGAGATGTGTGTATGCGCGCATACACAAATATATGTCTGTATATATAAATATATATATTTGTAAACGTTCGCATACTTATATGTGTGTGTGCGTGTGTGTATACACAAATATATGTCTGTATATATAAACACACACACACACACACATATATATATATGTATATATATTTGTGAACGTTTGCATAACTATATATATATGTGTGTGTGTGTGTGTGTGTGTGTGTGCATAAAGGCTAAAATCCCAACAAAATTCGCAACCATTCGACCACAAAATCTTGTCAGGCTGTACAAGCTAGAAAACTGCCCCAGCATGCCAGAACACCGGAAGTGAGTGGATAAATGTGTGAGGATGGGGCAGGGGAGAAAAAGTAATAATAAAAATATGAGGATAATTGGAGTGGAGAAAAAATGATTTTACTCATCCTGGTTCATAGCTACCTATTAAATATTTACTTAAATGCTTGCACCCTCACATAATCAAAGTTCTCTCATTTAATAAAACACCTTTATTAGGATATGTAGCAATGGTCAATGTTTTCTCCCTGGCACAGCCGGCAACAGTTACCACGAATTCTGCCAATTTTTGACCTTCCATACCATGCTCCACTTAACACAAGCGCTCCTGCCATACCTCTCTATGTATATACAATCGGCCAGCTTGGTTTCAATTCTATGGCTTTTCAACCTTAAAGACTAAACATGATTATAAAATCTCTTTTTGGAAGGGCACTCAGTACTTCCAATGTGTAATTTCTTGAAACCATTTTTATCACTGACCTCAGCATTGTAAATGATACCATCTGTGCAGCACTCTCCATCCAATGGACAATTGGTTTCATTTATGCAGTTGCATTTCTTTTCTTAACTTTTACATCTTTCCGTCCCCAAAATTCTAACATTATGGTTCTTAATTATTTTCTTAATTATTTTATGTTCTTAATTTATTTTACAAGTGCAACTGTAACTAAGTTTCACCGTATTTTTATTAAACACCTTAGCTAATAAAGAGTTTTTCGGAAAATGTTCATCCAATTTTGGTTTTCAACTGCAAATTAAAAGTGGGCTTAAACCAGATAAATATCCCTGTTTCTGGTTTTACGTTTAGACTGGGCATGAGGTGTGAAAAACCAAGATGGTAATATGCCCCTCCTCTCTCAAAGCTTTGTCATTTTCTTTTTTCTTATAATTAAAAATCTCACTTGTTGTCTAAATTGTTTTGATCCTAAATTCAATCCCTCTGGGGATGTGTATAATTACGCTCTCATTTTTTTGTTGTCTATACCATTTAGGCGTAGCCTTCCTATTACATGTCTATCCGTGCATATATATATATATATATATATATATATATATATATGTGTGTGTGTGTGTGTGTGTGTGTGTGTGTGTGTGTGTGTGTGTGTATTTATATTATTAACGGGTTCAAGAAATTATTGCGCTGGTTAACAGGCTTTTATTTCAGTGCCGATAAGCGGTTTTTATAGACTTTTCTTTGTTTTCCATTATTCCACTCATCTGAGATTTTATATTTTCAATTTCAGGCTGTAAGCATATGAACATTCCATAATGGCGATAGACCAACAGTTTTTTTCTCACAGAGATTTTCCCAATGGTGAATTTTCCTTAGTTCCCATCTTTACATTATTACTTCAAATGGATTTTAGTTCAGGTGATCCGTAATAAAATAGCGAAAATGCATTTAACTTCAGCGAATATTACAGAAAGCACAACTAGAAGTATCTGAGAGTTTTAATAAAGAAAATTTACCCTACTGCAGGCCAGCAGAAGTAATACTTTTAGCAGAAAAACAGAATTTACACATAGTTAGAGATAACGAATTAAAACTAAATTTCTACAATTATTAGAAAACATATATCTCTAGCTATACACCACTTTTCATCTAGCTAAATCACACACACGCCGTACTCTAGTCAAAAAAGTTAAAAAAAAAATACCAGAGTGCTTGCAATTTTCAACTTGACTCACGCTTGCTACAGATGCCTACAAGTATGCCCGTTTCCATTATATAGGCTATAAGAGAAGTAAAAAAAAATCAGAGAAAGCAGAGAGAGACTTCAAACACGCACCAATTTTAAAACAAAATAATATATACCACAGTGCTGGCCATTATCGATGAGACTGTCGCTTGTCGCAGATGCCTACAACTATGCCTGTTTCCCCTATATAGGCTACAAGAGTAGTTGGTCAGAGTAGAGAAAGCAGAGAGAGAGAGAGTGAGACTTCACACACACACACACACACACACACACACACACACACACACACACACACACACACACACACACCAATTTTAAAACAACAAAAATATATCCCACAGTGCTGGCCATTACCGATGCAAGTCTCGCTTGCCATAGATGCGTAAAAATATGCGTGCTTCCCGTATATAGGCTATAAGAGAAGTTGGTCAGGGCAGAGAAAGTAGAGAGAGAGATAGAGAGACTTCACTCTCACACACGGCCATTCTAATCATAGAGGCTATTCTATACCACGACTGGCTGCTTTCCGACCATTAGGCTGTGAAAACGACCACCTGTGAACACAGAAAAAAAAACTGACTCCACTATCAACGCGACAAGCCCAAACCGATAGCCAACAAGCAGTCAGCCGGATTAAGCATACTGATTTTTCACGCTCTCAGTTTACACCTTTTACACCGTACATCCAAACGCTACACTATACGACTTACCAGAGATCTTTTTCATATATTGTAAATAAAAATAAAACTGGTTATTTTTCAAGACATTGTTTAATTTGTTTTTTACTCCAGCTTCCACCTCTGATCATACCCACGCTTTGAAAAATAAGGCTTCAATTTAAACACTAAGACATCACATTTAAATTAATGAGAAATTATGTCGGGATAGAAATTTAAAAAAAAAAAATTAATTCCTTAGAAATATATATTTGAGAAGGTGCTCAAGAACTCTCGACTCGATCTACAAACATTCCCGGTATTTTTCACATTTTGAGAGGCGCAACAAGACGATAACTTTTCAAGAATGTACAACGACTTATAGTTCGAGTTGAGAACTTTTCTGTTTGCCTCTTGATAGATAGATAGATAGATAGATAGATAGATAGATAGATAGATTCCGTTGACCCATCCACGAGAGACTTAAGGATACTACTTGTACTCCAGTTGCCTATCAAGCTGAGGGTACTACATGTACAGATGTAGTAACATTGTCTCTGTGTCGGGTAAGATAACTTGACGTGACCCATTCTTTTACAGGGTGGTTTTGCATTCAGAATTTTCCGTCTAAATCGATTGCCCTCTCAAGGATAAAGAGTCTGTTCTGTCCTATATTTTACTACGAATCCTTCATCTTCCATTTGTGATGGAAATATAAATATTAGCCGTTTCCTTATAAGGAAACATTCCACATTCACTGGTGGAGAAATCAGTACTGCCGTCGGTTGAAAATTCTTAATCTTTGGCAAAATCTTAATCTTTCTCTTAAATATTTTGTCAGGAAAATACGCTTCTCAAGACCATTAGCTGTTATCGCTCTTTCCAGTAACGATGGGAGTTTCCTTCCAAACCTATTATTTGAAGTTATGTGGAATGTTAACATATTATGCCAATCTTTTCACTTTGTGTTACGTGTGTATACATTTTAGCTGTTGCGACTTACGTGAAATCTTTTTTTTTTCTCTGGTTAATTATGACAGTTCTTTGTGAGTGGATAGCGCCAGTTCACAAGGCTCGAAGAAGTATGGCTGCGCCAGGAAGCACAGGCGTCACTCGCCCAATTCCTTTCTTAACGATTAATATTAGGAAGCGGTTGTATACAGCTGAGAGTTTAGATATTTCTGAACCGGTTTCGTGTCATGTATGACATCTCTCTCTCTCTCTTTCTCTGTCTGTCTGTCTGTCTGTCTCTCTCTCTCTCTCTCTCTATATATATATATATATATATATATATATATACACACATATATATATATATATATATATATATATATATATATATAGGATCAGAATAGTATACCTAAGAACATGAATAGATTTTTCAGATTTCTACTTGCCAAACAGAATTTGACCGCGAAAATCCCGAGCAATAGCCGTAACATCACGCATATATTATGTATCCCCACCGAACAAACTTATCGCCCATCTTAAAAGTACAGAGAAGCGAAATGACAAAATAAAAATTAATTAACAGGATTTTATGAAATTAAATGAATAATTATTCATATCTATAAAATGAGACCTCGCTTCCTAGCACGCTTTGATAAACAAGGCTTGTACAGCTATCAGTTCCATTCTGAGTTCTGGTCGATCAGAAATGAGTGGCGATAGAAAATCACGTGTTCTGTTGCGCATTCATACGAAATGATATAGAGATTTGGGCAAATTTTAACCTTCGTTCCAGCTAAACAAAGGTGTTACAAAAATACGTTCTTTTTTTCTTGATACCACTATTAATACTCGTTAAGCAATTGTTTTTCTTGATACCACTATTAATACTCGTTAAGCAATTGTTTTTCTTGATACCACTATTAATACTCGTTAAGCAATTGTTTTTCTTGATACCACTATTAATACTCGTTAAGCAATTATTGTTAAAAAAAACTATTTTCTAGAATTTTAATACCCCCACCGCCATTTGGATATATGCATTATATATGTTTCCGGGAATCGACAACAAATGTTTTGAACGCTATTCGTATAAATAAATATACAGAGTTTGACATTTTGAGGTCATTTCTCAAGAAGGAAAAGGATAAATCTTGATGCTGTCAAACTATTTTCGTAAATTTAAGTGGTCACAGGAAATAAAAGAAAGGACCTGAAAAGTAAGTGGGACATTTCGACGTAATGTAATTTTATCAAGCTTATCCCACTAAATCATTTACGATTAAATAGTGAGTTAGATCCTCACTGGAGTGGTTTGGGGGTTCCACACTTTCATCCTTATGCCACATCTAAGCTACGCTTAGAAAATCATTTAGGTACTTCGACGTGATGTAATGATTAGTAAGCTTGTCTCACTGAATCAGTTACGACTAAATAGTGAATTAGATTCTCACTGGGTGCTCCACACTTTCGGGCTTGTGGCAAATGTAAGCAGCTACTCGTAGTTGCATATTAATTTAAATTTTCTTCTTCTCTTATTCAGAGACATTTTTTTATAGATTTAAGAATCAAAGAAAATGTGTTCATAATGATTACTTTATAATATAGTCATTAATAGGTATTTCATTCTAGTTCATTCCCACATTTATATAACGTTGTAAATAAATAAATATTGTTTAATTCTTTTGTTTTAATTTTCTTGCGAAAAAAAATGTACAATCCATTTTCAAAATTTGGGTTTATTAAAATTCTAAAAATAGCTTTCTAAAAGAATCAGAATTACTGAGATAATAACTTAGACCGATTTTAAATACAAATTAATTGAAGCGTCTAATCATTTTTTCTTTTTCTTCCAAATTTGGCGGACATTTGGACGATATTACTTTCTTATTGCCATGACTTAAATAGCATGATCTAATAGAGAAATTAATAAATTTTCACCAATAAGACTGATTTATTTACTGCAGACTTTGATCCGTCTTAATGAAACACCCTTTATATATAATCCGTCTTAATGAAACACCCTTTATATATAATCCGTCTTAATGAAACACTCTTTATATATAATCCGTCTTAATGAAACACCCTTTATATATAATCCGTCTTAATGAAACACTCTTTATATATAATCCGTCTTAATGAAACACCCTTTAAAACCCTAGCGGTGTCTAGAGAAAAACCGTCATTTTGTAAAACCATTTTATGGCGGTTAACAATGTTAAAATTTACTGAAATTCTTTTGCTAGCAATTATTATATTTTTTTTTAATTTTTCACTAGTTCCTTTTAAAATGCTGCATTAAATTTGGGATATAAAATTAATCTATACAGTCCTTTCTAAAGAATTGTATATGAGGCGTATTGTTTAAGTTTTGTTGGCACAAAACCAGCTTTTTTCTGTCTAAATAAATATCCTTATTTATATTATTTATAATTGTACTAATCTTCGAATTATTATTTTTTTTTTTGCTCTCACGTTTTGATCGTTGTGTCCCCGAACTTAATGGAGTGCTATTATTTTATGTAAGAAGTTAAAGCGTTCTTCTTTCCATCTCTGGGCTTAACACGTTCTTTCTTTTTTTTTAGTACTGTTAACATATAGCTAGTCTTGTTTTCACTGAATCTGAGTGTATTGCCAAGATAATTAAAGCGACGGGACGTGTATTTGGTGTCATATTAATTGTGAATATTAATTAAGCTGAATCGGATAAACCAGCTTCATCTGATTTCGTCTAACGATGTACATTTCATAAATCGTTGACGTCACTTCCGTTGTCCTTTCACGATACAGGGAATCTTCGACTTACGACAGAGATTCGTTCGTACGGCGCGATGTAACCTGATTTTCGATGTAGATTGAAACTCACCTACATATGCAACACCGAGTCTGCCTTACGCTTGGGAGCCATAACGAAGGGAAAAATTTTTTAAAAAAATCCTAAAAAAACGACATAAACGATATATAGCGAATGTAGCACAATCCAATATGGCGTACAGCCAGGGAAGAAAAAAACACAGTCTTCCTCATAGAGCGCCGTGTGGCGACGTATTATATCATTAGAGATGGTGCCGTAACCACGAAATGCTGTACGTCGGGACCGACGTAACACGAGGACTTTCTGTATATATCGAGGCAGAGCGATAGCAGTAGTCTTGTCAGAATGTCCGCTCCAAATAAAAAAGAGGGTTTCTTCTATTTATTTCCAACTGCATGTAATCTTCTTTCTTTCTTTCTTTCTTAATAGGATTGAATCAACTCTGGAAAAAATGTTTATATAAGGAAATGAACTTGAATTACCATCAAAGAAAAAGAACCTTTACTGACATCAGATGAATCAACTGATGTTTTCTTCTTCGTTTTATATTCTATTCCTCTTTTTTATTTCCCTTTTATAATGCAACACTTGAAATACTTACTGCCACATTCTTTTGAACTATCTTTTCATTATTGGATAAAAATCCCAATACTGAATTGATAAAACTTGTTTTTTTTTGTGTTTTTTATTCATAAATTGTGTAACACAGCACGCCCGCATGCATATGCACAATTAATCTTCTCAGTAGAAAGACACATCAAATATTAACACTGCGAATTGAACAGACGAATATGCTTAATTAATTAAAGTTTGAAATGTTGTTCACGTTTGAGCGATATATTTTATCCCAAAAATGTTGTCTGTTTAATCATTTTCTGGGGCAAGTACTTACGATTAAAAGATATTAAATTATAGTGGTTATTCCAAAGAAAAGAAACGCCATAAAAGTAATAGTTTTCAACTAACAGACAATAAGAAGTGGAGAGGAAAGGTACTAGATTCTTACAAAATAATAGAATTCTTTTCTATCTTCTCTTCTGATGCTGTTTTTTAATCGAATTTACCCCCTGCTAGGAAATAAATTCACTAAGTCACAAGGGGTTATTGGGGGTGAAGGAATTAGAATACAGGAAACATTAGGAAGGAACATGAACAACAAAAGTGTAATCAGTAGATAACGATTGACATTGCATTTAGAAATGTTGAAGATCAAATTTTGCCGGAAAGCGTTGCAGAGAATGAGTTCCACAAGCGAGAAGTGCACATTTCAGCGAAGACTGGTCTTCAATTTTTAAAAGCTAATTATCAGCGAGAGCTGTAGTTCATTCATCAAAGGCATGTATTTGTGAGTAACAACAACAGTGCATTTATTTACTAAGTTTATTTTCATCTGGAAGCGAGAAGTGCAAGAAATTACGATTATATTAGGCCAACTTAACTGTACATTGATAAGACTTTGTTGCCAATATTGTACAGGGCTTAAAGTCTACGTAGCCTAGTGAAGAAAACATCCAAATAATTAACATCAAAGGTATTCATAGAGAAGACACGGGAAAGCTACATTATGGCGGTGGGAAAGTAACTGAAGCCGAAACACCAGGTCAGGATCTATAATATTGGTGATTCTCTCATGGATATAAGCAAGAGTATCTAAAAATAATAGTAGGAGCACCGGAACATTTATGACAGCAATATTCTAAGTAATGTGTGAATGGTAGACTCACAGATATGTAAGATAGATTCTAGACATAAAAATGGTCTAGCAAGACGGAGTGAACCAGTATTAGCCAATATCATCGTCTTTGAAAAATTAACGAGCAAGAAAAATCAGTTATTTTATAGTACACGAGTGTAAAAATATCGGTAGTAAATGTTATTTTTCTGTTAAACAGTTCAGTGAGAAACCAGTCACTGAATTGCTGAATTCGATGCCAAGCGATTCGCCTGCCTGATGCGATAGATTTTAAAGGTTAAGATAATGGTGGCAGCCTATTTTCTTTTACCAGTAAATGGGAATCAAATACCGCGCAAATATCAAATTCTAGATGACGAATTGATTAGAAAACCAACCTGGTCTCTTGGTATTAACCCATAAAAATCGATTTTCTTTGGATAATCAACTTGTAACATTCTGAAAAAGAAGGTCGACTTCCGCCGTGTGGTTCTTAATTTTACTAACAAAATGCCAGTTGGATGTTCCTCTTTAAGTTTCATCACCGATGAATAAAGTATATTTCAAAGTGAAAGCGATAAATATCAACACCTGACATTTCAGCGAAGACTGGTCTTCAATTTTTAAAAGCTAATTATCAGCGAGAGCTGTAGTTCATTCATCAAAGGCATGTATTTGTGAGTAACAACAACAGTGCATTTATTTACTAACTTTAGTTACATCTGGAATATGGTCACTCCCATTGAATTGTCTAAGGAAGGAACTCATTACCCTCTTAATAGTCTGCACGTCCAACTTGTTAAACTTCGGACAAGAGCAGGTGACATCTTGCTATTGAACGAGGGCTTTAAACACATTTCCAGTCTCTATCTGGTTGCACCATCATAATTAAGCTCAAAGTATTTATAGAAACTACATGTGGTCTATTGCCCTCATCTCACAAATTATCACAATTTTTCGGCCGTTATACCCTACGGTCTTTATAAGATATATATTGACCCGTGTTAGCTAAAGGGAATTCCGAACTTACTTCTTTATATAATCTACAGGAGTAGACAGTTGAGATTTCACTGCCCATATTTAGGGATATCTTGCCTAATTCTTAATACTGCTCAGCACGCCCTGTTTACACTGAGTTCAAGTAAACACTGCCCGATCCAGAGATTGAACTTACAAACATTATGTCACCAAATTCACAAATTAACGAGCAAGAAAAATTTTATAGTACACCAGTATAAAAAATATCGGTAGCAAATGTTATTCTTTTATTAAACAGTTCAATGAGAAGCCAGTCATTAAATGCTGAATTTGATGCCAAGAGATTCGCCTGCTAGATGCGATATATTTTGAAGGTTATGATAAGATATTCAAATAATCCAATCTTCAGAATGAGGGTAATCATGCCCTTCCACAACTTCTTATCTAATAATATGTAACTTTTATTATCCCTCCCATTCCCCACTCTGTCAGCCATTTATACAAAGTAAGTATTTCTCGCTTTTTCTTTTGTCTTCAATTTGTCTTTTGAGTGTCAAATTTTCCAAGCATCATTCTACATTATATGTCCTAGAAATTCCACCTATCTCTTTTTTTAATTCTAAATATTAGCGTTCTTTTACTTCAGTCTTCCGTAAAAAAACTTCTTTGTTAGTCACATGATTCGCTTATACTATTCTCAGCATCCTTCTGTGGAACCTGTTATCTTAATTCTCTTCCTCTCAGAGGGAATTGTCCAGCATTCGCTGCCATATAGGAAGACTGGTATTACATATCAATTTAACATTCTTTTCTTTGTTTCCAATGAACATTTCAGAAATCAGATAAATCTCACGCCATGTACTATGTCCTTACCTGATCATGTTTCTTCCTCTTTTTTGTTGGTTTCAACACTTACTCGTTTGCGACCTATATATGATTTTTGTGGTAATTGTTTCGCCTTCAAGTTGCACAAATGAGGGTACTTACTGATTTCTTCTGTTTTTTTCTTGCCTTCGATGTGCGCTTTGAATGTTAAGATCTACAAACTTTATTTCTTCATTGTGTAGTGCCCAAAATTCTGATTTCTAGAAACAGTTCCACTGTAATTCATATTCTAGTTTTACAAAATAGCAAACAACTCTAAAAATCATATTGGAGGAATGGATAGCGCCTCGGATTGAGGAATCGGAAGGCCTAGTTCGAATTCCAGTCAAATTCATTACATTCACTTACGTGTTAATACACTTGGGAAAGGTATGAATCATCTCCCCGCCCCCAGCTATGGGGAATATCAGCAGAGACCGGGTTCTATAGCCTTGGACGGCAACTGGTCTACCACAGAAAGAAATGGCAACCTACTGCGGGAAAAATCTGCCTCGTCAGTCATGTATTGTTATACATGATCGCCTAAATGTGTATCACACATAGTACATAACTGACTGACTTATATTTACATATAATTATTTCTGATTAAGTAACGACAGTATCTTTCAGATAGACTATTATAAGTAAACATCGAAATATTAAGGAAATCACTTTTTCTCATTTTAAAGTAAAGCCCAGTAATAGATTATTAGATTTGGGCACTTCCACGATGTATGATTTTTAGCAAACTTTTCTCGCTGGATCTATTACGATTGAATAGTGAGTTCGATTCTCACTTAGTGCCCCATACATGTTCCACATCTAAGCTACGCTTGGTAAATAGCTATATTGACTTTTAGATTTGTTTGTAACATTTCTCTTACTATCTAACTGCAGCAGAAAACAGAATGGTGATATAGGAAATATTAAATGCTAAGTTCCTTGTGAAACTCAAATTATGTCTCTTTTTCATTCAGAAAAGACTACTTAACACTATAATCTGCCTCGCCGACTATTACACGTATGTGTACTTTCTGCAGAATGTCAAATCTAACTATAAAAATATTATTTTGTTCCGTTTGTATTGCCACCTTATCTGGTATTGTTTTCTTTTTTTATATTAAAAACATTAGTAGCAACAATATTATCTTTACGCGAGAAAGTTTTAACGAAAAGAACAACTTTTAGCGAGGAATACACAAAATTGCATTATTTCAAGGAAGAAGTCGTCAAGAAAATAGAACCCTACCAGATACATTAAACTCAAAAATCAGAATGAGAGTGTTAAAATTTCTGTGACAGACAGTATGGAAAGAGTGTACAGAGCATTTAGAAGCCAAGAGAAGCGACGGAGAACAGAGATACTTGACGGGTTTCAATTAATGGATGATAGAACAAAAACAAAATTGGCTGTAACGTATTTAAAGAGAAAAGGAAAATATAGGAAGTTGTAGAGAGTGATGACCGCCTGAAGGAACATAGCATACAAAAGAAGACGAGATTTGCTTTCAGACTAATAAGGATGACAATGGTGATGATGACTACTAACGTCGGTTATACTTCGTGTTTGTTGAATGCTAAAATTTATGACACCTGCTGATGGCAATTGTTTAGAAATGGCCGAAAGGCAAGATAAAAACAAGAGCGCAATTGTCAACGACTGTGAATGTCTTGTTTATTGCTTATATTTTAATTTAAAAGATTCTGTTTAGATTTCTTGATTCGTCAAACATAAATTTTATAGATCGTAAATACTCAGTTATAGCTACTTTTCAATACATTTATTAAAATATATTCTATAACGATCCCAACGAATAAAAATTTAAACGAATAAAAATTTAAACGAATAAAAATAAGCGCCGTGTTTTAATCGATAACACCAAATTGGTTTGCATAAGAAAGCGGGCGAATTTTGCATTAATCCGGTTTTCTTTTTTAAATTTCATACATCTCTTTTGATTGGTTGACTTTTCAACCAACCACGTCTTTTTTTTTTTTTTTTTTTGCTATTTAGTTATTTTTATCTATTTTTAGTTATTTTTTTCTGAAACAACTTTATAAATGGACGTCTTAATGATCACTGTGTCGATTCTTTTATATATATTTTTTTATTATAATTATATATTTTTAGTTATTATAATTGATTTTGACTGTTTTTCCCGCCTAAGCATTTATTGATTAATGTATTAGTTAATATTGATTTAAAAGTATTTTTGCCGGAGCTTTAAATTAACAGATCTTCTATGAAGTCTTTTGAACGGCTGTTCCCAAAAATAGATATCGCTTGCATTTTTTATCGATAAATCATCAGGGGTTATAGCGGGTTTTCATTTATAAGAGAATGGCTCTCCTTAAGGTTAATTTTGCAATATATATTTTTTATTTATTTATACGAAATGTAGAAAATGGTCAGTCCCATCCACCGCTAAAAGCAATAGTTCTACTTTGAATATACGGTATATACTAGCGTATAGGTCGCACTTTAATTTGAGGTTGTCAAAGTTTTTTTATATGCGTTTGATTCTAATAGGTCGCACTCATTGAGTTCCATGGCCTTTTTTAACGTAAATATAACTAATATTTGTTAAATATTGTCAAATATTCAACTATATTTCAAAACTTTGCTGAAATATATTAAAATATAATTGGTTTGTAATTGCGTGGTATTTATTATCGATTGCTCTTTTCAACCGAAAATTTGGATATTAGTCGCTTCAGCCGTAAAATCACTTGGAAATGATTCTTCGTCGTAAATCAGATAATAAAGGGTAAATACGAGAAGTGCAGATCGATTGCTTTTAATCAATATGTGACGAGGTACTGTTGGAAAAGGAGATTGCGTAAAATCGAAATGTCGGGAAAAATTTATTTTCTCCGTTGCTCTCGCTTATGCTCGTGCCCAGGGTATTCGTGTAGACTAGTGATACGCCAAAGTCTACTTCAGATTCCCTATAATGTCAAGTGGATAGGTCTTACACCTGATTTTTATCAAAATTTTAATAAATAAATGTTCAAACTATTCTCGAGTATATACGGCATTTGTTTTGTCCCAATGTTTGCATGTTCGTTTGTTTAAGTGCTCTACTAGATTCATATCTAGGTCCCACCCTTTTATTGTTGAATTAGTTAAATAGAACCACCACATCTACCCCAACAGATTATTTTCTCGCACGTTCCCGCCTGTGGGACTCCCTTCCGTTTCCTTGTTTCCCTGATAATTACAATCTTCAAATGTTTAAATGCATCGTCAATCGACATCTTCTATCTTCTTGAAGCTCGTTCATCTTTTATCCTTTCATCGATTCCCCCACCCATACCCAAACTTTACTCTCATTTCCACTTTCTGTAACCTCCTGCGTACCCGTGGCATTCCCGCCTTGCTTGAGGTGAAATGATTAAAAACTTTTAAAAAATCAAATAAATGATAAATATGAGAAGTGTAAATCGAGGGCTTTTATTCGATGTGTGACCCGATATTTTTGAAAGAGGCGAGTGCATAAAATCGAAATTTCGGGAAAAATCTATTTTCTCCCTTGCTTTCGCTTATGGTCGAGCCCAGCGTACTCACCTGGACTAGTGATACGCCACAGTCTACTTCAGATTCTCTATGATGTCGAGTGCGTAGTTTGCACCCCTGATTTTTATCGAAGCTTTGGTGGAAAAATGTTTGACCTATATGTTTTTCTTCCAATTCTCATTTTCAGTTGTCCTGCCAATTCTCATTTTCTATTGAATTTCCTCGTTGTACCCATATTAGATCCATAGCATTCTCAACAATTGTCAGTAAAACTACATGTTTCGTTTTTTCGGGTTTCTTCTTTATTCATAAAGAAAACTGTCCAGCATCACTGCCACAAAGAACGATAGATATGACATAGCACTTGTTTCTTTGTTTCCAACAATATTCTCTTATGCCATAATATTTTACTTACTTAAAAGAACTTCTCTCTTCCGATGCACCCTTGGTTTCTACAAGAGAAAGTTGGAATGAATGCTAATCTACAAGAGAAGGTTTGAATGAATGCCAATCTACAAGAGAAGGTTTGAATGAATGCTAATCTACAAGAGAAGGGTTGAATGAATGCTAATCTACAAGAGAAGGTTTGAATGAATGCTAACCTGCAAGAAAAGGGTCGAATGAATGCTAATCTACAAAACGTTTTTACCTAGTCCGCACCGGGCAATGCGGATTATCGTGTCTTGCCACAGCTTTATCTATGTTGTTGCTCTAAGCAATTTTTCACGGTTTACCATCTGTCTTTGTACCCGCCATTGTCATACAGATTCACTGAGTAGATTTTTCGCTGTTTCTCTGTGCCGCTCTTCTGTCTTGTAAGTAACCAATTATCTAAACCCCTTTTACTCATTATGTGTCCCAGGAATTTCAACTGTCACTTTCTGTTTTAAGTACAACTGTCCTGTCAGTTCTCCTTTTTTCTATCGAATGTCTTTATTGTACACATATTAGATCCATATTAGATCCTCAACAATTGTCTGTAAAACTATATCTGTTTCGTTTTCTCTCGAGGTACTTCTTTATTCATAAGGAAAGTGTCCAGCATTCACTGCTATACAGAACGAGAGATATGACTTAGCACTCGCTTCTTTTTTCCCCAACGAAACTCTCCTATGTCGTAATATTTTACTTAGTTGAACGAATCTTTGGTTTAGAAAAGATGTTTCTCAGTATATACGGTAATATATATATATCTGTCAAACTGTTTTTTTATGGCTTTGCTGTCACGCCCTATTTTGTGTACACTCACGCATACAGAGATATGTACGGACACAAGTCCATATTAATCCTATATTAACATAATCATGTACACTCACATTATCATCATTAAATTCTCTGGTCCCAATGCCTGTTGGGGTTCACAGCATTCTGCATAATCATGGTCCAGTAGGATTGCATGGTGGTTGAAATCTATTGTATTTTTATTGACATATTATCTGCACCCAATGTCTTTGTATAGCCTCAGATGAACTATTTGAATTTGAATTCAGAGCTACCTATTTCCCAGACTGCTCGCCAACGATGGTAATGAAGACCCATCTGCAGATTCACAGTGTTAAGGGAACAAATATTCGTACATATACACATTTTTAATTTCTTGTATTTCCAACTAATGAATAAACATAATTTTCTATAATTAACTTCACACAGATGCATAATAACTATATATGCGTAGAAAACAAAAATAATTTTTATGTAATAGAAATAAATCCCATTTATCCATTTTAATGGGTGCAAAATGTATTCGTACAATACAAAAAAGAATACATAATCTTCATTTAATACTTTGTAGAATAGCCATTATTTACTTCTACAGGTAACAAGCTCTTCTTGATGTTCTCAATTAATGATTTTCTGTTTTAGTTGGTACTTTGTTCCATTCTTCTTAGTATATTATCTTCAAATCCGGGATGTGTGTTGGAGCTCTCGATTAGATTTGAATTTTCAAATAACGCCACAGATTCTCTATTGGGTTTAAATCTGTGGAATGAGTTCGCCATTTCAAGGTATTTACATTATTTTCAACAAGCCATTTCTTCGTAGATTTTACAGTATGCTTAGTGTCATTATCTTGTTGGAAGATCCAATCATGGCGGAAGGTCAAGATTTTCAACCGAAATCATTACATTTTGTTCCAAAATATTTTGATATGCTGCGGAATTCATTCTACATTCTATTGCTGATATATTGCCAGTACCTTTTTCAGAACATCTCCTAATCATGATGCTGTCACCACCAACTTACATTTTTGGAACTGTGTTCTTTTGTTTGAAGTCGTCGTCATTTTCCCGCCGTACATGCTTTCTAGAAGTACATCCAAACAACTCAATTTTGGTTTCGTCTGTCTATAATACTCTTTCCCAATACGATTTTCCTTATTCTTATGTTCACGAACGAATTTCGACCTGGAATCTCTGTGCCTTTTCAATAGAAGTGGAGTTTTCTAAGGGGAGCGTAACTTTAAATTGTTCCTATGAATTTCATATCTTATTGTCCGTTTAGTGACATAGATTCCTGGTGAAAGAAAATCATCCTGCAACACTTGACGAGTAACCACTGGATTTTGTATACTTTGACGCATTAATTTCTTTGAAGATGTTGAAGAAATCTTCCGTGGAGCCTCTTTTCTTCTTTGGTTTTCAACAGTTTTGATTTTTTTATACCTTGCAATGAATAAACTAATGGTAGTAAATAGAATGTACAGGTTATCTGAGATTTCCCTTTAACAATCAATTGATTTTGCGAATTTGTCAATTATTTACTTTTTGGCATGAAGATAATCTTCTTGCACGGATATTAGTTACAGAATGTTCTGTATGTATTTTTAGACTAAAAATAACTACTGATACGATTAATGGAACATTCTAGAAAATTCCACTAGAATGATCTAAAGAATTAAAGCAAGTTAAATGTTTTTAGAATCTGAAATTTGCATTGTACGAATACTTTTTTCACCTATTAAAATGGATAAATGGGATTTGTTTCTGTTAAATCATTTTTTTCTGTTTTCTATCCATATTTACTTATCATGCATCTGTGTGCAGTTGATTATATGAAAAGTATGTTTCTTCATTAGTAGAGAATACAATAAATTAAAATTTGTATTTGTACGAATATTTGTTTCCCACCACTGTATTTAACTAGGGGAAGAATTGATGGAACCATATTTTCTCCAAAGTGAGGCTAACTAATTGAACCGACACTGGAACACGGCTCGAGGATTACTTGCTCAGTGCTGTTAACCATTACACTATTTGTCACCTGTCTGTATACGTTGAAAATAAATGATTTATAGATGAAATATTATTATTCAATTTTTTTTTAATAAGTGTTTCACTTTCCTTTAACTGTTTTTTTCCGCAACTTCCACGTGGTTATTCTGCAAACAGGAAGTAAGACGCGTAGATTGAAAAAGAGGAAAATTGCGATGAGAAAAACAAGAAAAATTATACGAACGACTAAAAACGAATTAATAAGTGACAATGCTTCAGGCAATAAATTTTAAGACAGTTACATGTAATAATCCCTATCTATAAAAGGCAGGATGTGTGTGTGTGTGTGTGTGTGTGTGTGTGTGTGTGTGTGTGTGTGTGTGTGTGTGTGTTTGTGTGTGTGTGTGTGTGTGTGTTTGTGTGTGTGTTTTTGTGTGTGTGTGTGTGTGTGTTTGTGTGTGTGTGTGTGTAACGAATGCACGGCTGCAATTTTCGAAGGATTTGCACCAAAATATACATGCACATGCTCCAAGTTAGTGGGAAGGTCAAGACCGACTTTGCATTTCCCAACTCCCATCGATAGTGGAAATAATCGATTTTGTCATGCTTCTCCGGCACTTTTCATGTAGTTTGCGGCCATTTTCTACTGGCCAGAGTGAGAGCCTATAGCTGGCTGCCAAGAATAGGCAAGAAGATTTTATTGGCCAGCGTGAGAGCGAACAGCTGACTGACACGAATGTTAACTAGCATGCAAAAACAATCGATAGCTGCATTCGTCACAAGTGGGAAAAATTTAAATCTGCATGGCACTTTACTCCAATTGGCTCATTCGTTTTAGTTTAAACTCAACGTTGATTCTGATTCTGCAGAACTTGGGTTGCGTGTGAAAAAGTATTTGTTGTTAACATTCTTTTTTCATTCGGTTTTTCCAGTTACAAGTCCTTTTTTTAAAGCTGATCGTTTTGTGTTCATTTTGTTTAGTACTTTTTTCGTAATAGATTTAATGTTTAGTATAGAGCTTAGAAAAAATTTGCAGTGTGAGATAGGCAAGAAGTAAGGCATGTAGCAACATCAGCATGGCAAAGGCACTCCTTTAAAGGCACTCCTTTAAAGGCACTCCTTTAAAGGCACTCCTTTAAAGGCAAAAATATTTTAAGTCAAATGATAGTGATTGCTCTATGAATCGTACGATTTTTGAATCAAGCACGGGCAACACCGGGCCATGTTGCTAGTCCAAATATAATTAAAATAAAAACTAATAATGATTAACAATGCTGCATTCTAGAAAGTCTAAGTTGATGAACAAATCTTTTTTTTTTGATTTATCTTCATATTGCGTAAAAACCATGAAGGAAAATGTATTCTTTTTTAAATTGATAATTGACTTTATATAATATTGAACGACTTGTATATCTGTTATTTTGCACAAAGAGATATAAACAAAATTTTAAATATTTAAAATCTAATATTAAATCTTCTATGTACCGTGCGCTTTCTGAACTTAAGCGGTCATAGCTCTCCACAATTTCTTGACTTTTGATGTTCATAATAATGTTTGTCTTTTTGCTATCTCTCCTAATCCCTGTTCTGCCAAGCATTAATATACGCTCGTTAGTTAAGTTATGCTCTGCATTACACTGTCCTTCTTGCCTTCAGTATGCCCTGTGAGTTTTAAACTTTCTAAGCCCTCTTTCTTCGATATGTGTCTTAATGTGTAAAATAATAATAGTAATTCCGTTTCTTACATAAAATAGGGTAACCAACATTATTTTTTACTAGTTTTAACCCGTGAAAATTGCACAGTTTTCCTATTTGAAGTTTCCACTGAATCTTCAGTTAATAATTGGAGAAGCTCATACCAAGTTCCACGACAATGAAATATCCGTAGAAATTCCCCTTTTCCAACAGTAAATATTTGAGCTTAACATCTTTTAAAAAATAATCTTGCAATAACAATCAAAATTTTGAATGCTGGTCGTGATTTTAAGAAGTAAGGGGGTACAAATGAAAAGATTTGAAATTAACAACTTCTTTCCATTTCACTGAAACAAACATTCTATCTTCCCTTCTTTCTTTCATTTTCTCGATGAAACCAAGTAAAGTCTTTTGTCTTCTTACGCGATCAAAACGGAATACTCCATTATTTATGAGATATTATCAGGAGATGTTAAACATTTTTATCTTCCCTTCTTTCTAATTTTCAATTATACCAGGTAACATTTCTATAACATCTTTTGTCTTTTCACGTGATCAAAATGGAATAGCCCATTATTTAGGAGGTATTGGCAGGGCGTATCGGTTATGCAAACTAATGAAGAGGAACAAGCAAATTTACAGAGCATTAATATTATAAATTAATTGATTTAAAATATGTTTTTTCGCTACACAGTCCTAACCATGTTTCAAAAATGGAAGCTAAAAGCCTCAAATTTAATTTTGTAATTAAATTAAAGACATTAGTTCCATTTCATCCTCAAGCGAATTTTGGAGTAATTTATTACTGGGTTTTAAAAGTACAGTAAAAATTCATAATTCATGTCTCCAAGGATACAGAGAAACCCATTCATCTAGACAAGGGGTGTTTGTGAGTTCATTATCGCTCTATTTTGTTGTATCAGTTATTAGTTACGTTTTGGTAGAGGTAGGGATGTATTTTTCAATGAGTACTGACATCCATTAAATGCATGTCGTCTGGATTTTTTTTTAATTTATTGTTAACGGCAAAAATTCTTATGGCATTTTTTTCTATTTGTATAATTAAAGATTTTGGGGGGTGTTTAGGTTAGAATTCGTTTTATTTAACTACGATTTGAAAAAAAATTCACTTTTAATTTTGAATATACTATATTTCATTTTAAAACAAGTAAATTATTTTCACATCAAGTATGTATATTACTAGGTCACAATTTTTTTTTTAATTTATATTTAAATATTATTTAAGTAAAATTTTAGACACTGGCGGCAAAAATAGCTAATTAATTTCTCTTATTTAATAAACTTTTATTTTTTATATATTTTATATAAATCCAGTAATATATAATTTCTTATGTAAGTACAAAGGACATGGGTCATTCAATAGCTTACATCTAGCTTTTCACATTAATTTCATTTTAATGTAGGTATTTTATTGGATTCTTTTAAGTGCTTGTAGGTGTTTAGGTTAGAATACGTTTTATTTAACTACAATTTTTAAAAGTTTAGGTTAGAATTCGTTTTATTTAACTACAATTTTAAATGCAGCTTTAAAATATTTTCACTTTTAATTTTAATAGACTATATTTCTTTTTAAAATAAGTAAATGTATTAGAATTACTTACAGTAAGTAAAATTATTTAACCATATCAAGTATAAGTATGTATATTACCAGGTCACAATATTTAAAAATTTTATATTTAAATATTATTTAAGTAAAATTTATGACAATTACGGCAAAAATAGCTAATTCATTTCTCTGATTTAGTAAACTTTATTTTTTATAAACTTAGTAATATATAGTTTCTCATATATATATATTAGTGAGATTTTATTTGCTTTAACCTAAAAGTTGGCTTCAGTTGATAAGTGAAAATATTTTAATATGTTCAGTGATTTCTGCATTTACTGTTAGTGACACAGATAGACGTCCGCAGATGCATAGGTATATCAAAAGCTTGGTTTATTTATTGATTCGTTTTCTACGACTCACCAACCCTTTGCAGGTTATTTAAAGCCAGAAATGAATTCTAGATTGTATATATATATATATATATATATATATATATATATATATATATATATATATATATATATATATATATATATATATATATATATTTGCATAATAAGTTCAGTGATATTATTTAACCCATAGCTGGGAGGAAAGATGTGGATTCTTAACTTCCCCAAGAGTATTTGTACATAAATGAATATAATGAACCCAACTGGAATTGGAACTCAACCCGCCCGAAAAACAATTCCGAGCTATTATTCATTACACCATTTGTGCATTCAAACTTAAAGCACCTGGCATTCTCAAGCGGTCACCGATCTTGGTATTGACCTGGCTCCACATTTCTTAACTTCAGTGATCATACAGGAACCGGTATAGCAAATAATGACTTTGAGAGTGTATGTATAATATTAGGAGAGAAGACAACTTCTTTAGAAACAAATAAAAGATTGTTGAATTAAGACAAAATATCTAATCTCTTATATGGCAATCAATGCTGGAAAATCTTACAAAAAAAAAGAAGACGTAAAATGAGAGAAATGTAGTTCAACTGACGAATTCGCAGAATGCCATTTTTACAGGTCCTATTTTTCGGATGTTTTTTCTTTAAACACTTATTCTAATTGAGTAAACACATGGTTCTTAGTCGAGACGTAGCAAAGAATTATTTCTGCGACTACCCTCCACCTTAAATCGAAAAAAAAAATCACTTCATGTCTGTGTCGAGGAATTTCTTCTCGGTGAACTTCTATTCAAACTTTAAAAAAAAACTTGAGACGATGTTCATTGAATTCCGTACCATTAGAAATAGGACAGTTATGGAAAGTAAACTAAAATAATTAGTAATAACAAAAGAATAGATTAAAACTTAAGTAAATTAGTAATTTGGAAACAAAAAGAAAAGAAAAAGAAAAAGTGTATGGTCGTCAGCAAGAGGATGAGTTGGAAATGCGATCTGAAGGCCGGGAACACCAGAATCAAGCAAACGAGGAAGTTTAAATATCTGGGAAGCGTCTTGACAGAAGACGGTAGGTGTGACACTGAGATTCACAGGCGTATTGGGATGGCCAAGGACACATTCCAAAAGCTGGGCAGAGTATTGCGAGATAGGAGGATATCTTTGTTAACAAAGAAAAAAATAATGAACTGTTCCGTGGCATCTGTCCTTCATTACGGCAGCGAATGTTGGACGATTTCTTCAAAGAAGAGACTCGAGTAGACAGATATGTGGTTTTACAGAAGGATGCTGAGGATACCATGGACTGAGTGAGTGAGCAACTATGAGATTTTAGAGAGGTTGCAAACAAGGAGGAGGCTTATACTTAATATTAGGAAGAGGCAACGGAAGTTTCTGGGACACAAAATGATGAGGGAGGGCCTGTAGAATCTGATACTCACGGGTCAAATAGAGGGAAAGAGAGACAAGGGAAAAGAGCGCGTGACATACCTGGCGGGCTTAAGCAATTGGATCACAGAATGTGGTCTGGAGGAGGAAGCAGAGGGAAGGGACTTGTTGAGAGCTGTAAGGGATGGAGGGAGGTGGAGAGCCATGATCGCCTACGTCCTGAAAGGACATGGCACATAAAAAGAAAGAGTCTGTCTATATTTCTGAGATGAGGTATTATGTACAGTATTTACATTAGTCGGACTATTGTCTTCATCTCTGTCGCCATATTTGTCACAACGTTTCGGCCGTTGTACGCTCCGGCCTTCTTCAGGTGGTTTGAATTTCGAACTGAACCCTTTATTTCGATCATTGGGGTAGACTGTTCTAGTTCCACGTGCCATGTTTGATGGATGTCAGTTATCAGTTATCTCCTGCTAATTTTCCCTCTGAAAGTTCTCCACTGCCTTAACCAGGTATTGAACTCACCTTCTTTGAGTCTGTCACTTGGATCTAACCAACGCCTTTATCCACTGTACCATGTCAGATATTTTCATCTTAGCTCTTAAAATGTTTATAACAGTTTCAAACAACCACTAGGGAGTCTTAAGAATGGTTTATAAATATAATTCACCCTTTAAAATTTCGGCAAATTTTAACGGGTATATAACAATGTAAGATTAGACTTACAAAAGACAGCATTATACGTAAAAAGATCACACCGTTTCCTTTTTGGTTTTAGTGAGGTTGTCATGACGACGTCTGCTCTCTCCCTTTTGCAACTTATCAGTGATCTAAAGGAGGAAGGAGTGATGACGTCACTCCCCTTCTACCGAAAGGCACGTGTCAAAAGGCGGCTGCTGAAAACTACTCGAAAGGCGCCAATTCGCCTTTAAGCATCTCCAAAGCATGGCTAAGTTCAAACAAGTCACAAGACGACCATATATGGGCAAAATTAAGAAACTAAGATACCTTTCTTTCCTTTTCTTTCCTTTTCCCGTTCTTATACCCGATCAAACCTTTAAAACAGACGATAATTAAAAATGTCTGCCCAAAAGTCATTGAACTAGCAAAGAATACATCTGCTAAAATTTTGACACTTCTACACATTATCTTTTTCTTTAATTTTAAAATAATATACAGGGTATAAACAAAATAAATGTACATACGTAATTAAGACAAAATGTTCATTTTTATTATTTTTATTTTAATTTCCAAAAAAATGGTTGACTATAGATAATTATGAGTTACGTGTACTTTCACGACATTTTATCCATTTATTAATTTTTACAGTAAGATTCACCCTGCACAAGTCCTGGGGGTGTCACTTGAGGTAGAGAGTTACATTAATGGGTCGTTTATATAGAGAAAAGCCGATTATCAACCCTTTAAAATAGGCGATAATTAAAATGTCCGCCAAAATGCCATTAAACTAGCGAACAATATGTCTGCTAAAATTTTGACATTTCTATACATTGTCTTTAATTTTAAAATAATATACAGGGTATCAACAAAATAAACATACATCCGTAAATACAACTAAATATTTATTTTTATTATTTTTTCATCACATAAGGTAGATATTTACATTAAGGGATAGTTTATACGTAGAGGAGCGGATTATAGTTGTTAAGTCTAGACTTGAACATATTAAGATTGTAGTGATCGGGGAAACACCGTTTTGGGAGTCTGTTCCACAGAGACGTGGTTGGTGGCATGAAGCTGTTCCAGTGGAACTTACTTCTCGCCGATGGACTCCGGAGGGAAAGTGGGTGGTTTGCTACCATGTTAGTTAGCATGGCGGGTCCAAGCCGTTAAGGGTATACCTGGCGGAATCAAAGGATGTAGTTCGTCTGAGCACTTTCCTTGGGAAGTAACGATAGAGCAATGAGAGGTTCGCCACATCCCGCCTGTGAGAGAGAGGTTGGAGGGTGGAAAATAATTCGTCACCCACAAAGACTCAATGATGCTTTTGAATTCTATCAGTACTGGAGAGGGAGTACGGGGCTGCTCTAGCACAAATATGACAAACGTACTTCATTTAGTGAATTCCTATCACTCCTCTAATCAAACAGGCCTTTATTGGGTCAAAATTGTGGTCAGATGTCGTACGGCTAAAAGGTGTTTACTATAAAGAGGCGAAAGCACTTTGTCAGAATAGCTTTTCCATTTTGTCTAATTATCTTCACATTTGTTCGGATATATCTATATATCGGACTAACACTCACACACCAATTTACCGAAGTAATTTATGTGTAACAAAGATTTTAAATCTCGGAACCAAAAACAGCGCAAGCGTTAATAATAAAAAAAACAAAAAAACAAAAAAAAACAATATATTGCAGGCATTATAAGGAAGTACACCGTTTGCACTGCTGTTTATGTCAAAGACCTCATGACAATTTCATTTATGATATCAATTCAGTATATATGTCTTACAGTTAGCGTTTCCATCTTCGAAAATGATATTCATCGTCGTTCAGTCCATTTAGCAAACTACTGGAATGTATGCTTGTATTCTAAGCGTAGTTTAGATATGACACAAGGTCAAAAGTACGATGCCCCGTGTGAGGATCGAACTCACGACTCATAATTGATATAGTGAGAAATGTATTGTAAACATGACACCTCGTCGAAGTGATAATAACCGCTAGCACATGTTTATTTATGATTTCTTTCTTCATATGCTATATATCTATATATATATATATATATATATGTGTGTGTGTGTTATATAGATGTTTTATATATGCATGTTATATATATATATATATATATATATATACTAGAAGCATGACCCTGCGTTGCACGTGCATGATTCAAAAATCGTACGACTCATACAGCAATCGCTATCACTTGACTGAAAATATTTTTGCTCTTCCTTGCATTTAAAGGAGTGCCCTTTGCCATGCTGATGTTGCTACATGCTTTACTTCTTGCCTATCTCACACTACGAGTTTTTTCTAAGCTCTATACTAAACATTAAATCTGTTACGAAAAAGAACTAAACAAAAAGAACCCAGTTCTACGGAATCAGAATCAACGTTGAGTTTAATCAAGCGAATGAGCCAATTGGAGTAAAGTGCCATGCAGATTTAAATTTTTCCCGCTTGTGACGAATGCCGCTATCGATTTTTTTTTTGCATGCTTGTTAACATTCGTGGCAGTCAGCTGTTGGCTCTCACGCTGGCCAAAAGAAACTTCTTGCCTATTCATGGCAGCCAGCTATAGGCTCTCACTCTGGCCAGTAGAAAATGGCCGCAAACTACATGAAAACTGCCGGAGAAGCATGAAAAAATCGATTATTTCCACTATCAATGGGAGTTTGGAAATGCAAAATCGGCCTTGGCTTTCTCGCTAACGTGGAGCATGTGCATGTAAATGTTGGTGCAAATCCTTCGAAAATTGCAGCCGTGCATTCACACACACACACACACACACACACACACATCCTGCGTTTTATAGATAGATATATGCTATATATATGAATGCTCTCTCTATATATATGTTATATATATATATATGTGTGTGTGTTACATATATATTATATATGTATGTTATATATATATATATATATATTATATATATATACGTTATACATATATATTATATATATATTATATATACATGTATATTATATATATATTATATATATATATATATATTATATATATATATATGTTATAAATATGTTACATATTTGTTATATATATATATATATATTATACATACATGTATTATATATATATATATTATATATATATGTTATATATATATGTTATGTATATATGTTATATATATGTCTGTTATATATATGTTATATATATGTTCATCATATATATATATATGTGTGTGTGTGTGTGCGTGTGTGTGTGTGCGCCCGTGTGTGTGTGTGAGTTTCCTAAAGCAATTGTTAATAAGAAGCTGCTTGTATCGAATTTATGACTCACCAATGAATTAAGAAGGGAATGACTCTTGTTCGTTAAAATGTGCATGAGATGACGGATCTTATCCATGGTGGAACTAAGGAATTTATTTGGTCTGAACACTTCCAATGTAAACAGCAATAGAACAGCGAGAGATTTGCAACCATTCGCCGGTGACACATGGAAAATAATTCCTGACCCACAAAGACGCAGAGTGGCGTTTAGATTCTATAGAGACTGAAAAGTCTGGGCATTTCCTGCTTATATATGGCAGCAGTACTCCATCTTCGGCCTAATCTGGGTAAACAAGTGAATATTATACACGATGAATAACTAGGGACTCACGCTCATCAGCAGGATTTTATAGGGTACGCACTAACAGAAATATATAATAAATACAGAAATTTATAATTATTTTCTTTTCCGACAGAATATATTTGTACAGATAAATCAACAGTTACCTCCCCTTAATATCTAGGTATTATAAGAAGCACGCTGTAAATCCGTCAGTAGACAGTGTAACTTGTAATAAATCTTTCGTATAAATTTATTCACTGGTTCTGTTTTTACTACAATATTCACTAAATTAAATTAATTTTAGCAGAATCAGAATCAATTTCTGTGAAAAGTTTTGTCAGAAGAAAATGTTTGTTTTTCATTTATAACTATTTTCGCTTCTGAGAGAATACATTTACTAAATGAAATAAATTTTCACAGAATGTGAAACAGTTTCTGTGAAAATTTTCGTGGGGATAAATTGTTTACCGACACAAATGGCACGAGAGAAAATAGATTGTTTTGTTAAAGATCTTTCCAGAACTCCTCCATCGTTTTGTAATCAGTGACAGAATCATTGGATGTTTTCTAAACTAGAAATCATTTGCTCTATCCGGATATTTGAGATCGATATCATTTCAGGTGGCTTTTCATACTGTAAACACCTTTCATAAAGAAAAGAGCGGGAAATAAAAGCCCCCCCCCTCACCGACGAACAAACGTGAGTGTCAACTATCAAAATCAAAGTGAGCGTACCCGTGCTGCAGGGCAAATTTTAATCTTCATTGATTATAAATATGTTCACTTGTTGTTTTTTTGTTTTTTTTGTTTTTTTTTCCAAAGTGGAAATGCATATCAGATCATTCTTCAATACCAAAGGGATGATCTTTTCTAATTTTGGCAGGGTTAAATTTTGGCAAAAAAAAATTAATATAAATAATATAGTTCTTTTAAAGTGAGCAAGAAAAAGCGTTATATCCCCCGTGCATACGATAGAGTTTAAAATAGGCGGCACAATTATTCTGTTGAAAAAAAAAATCTACTTGGCACATCGTTAAAAGATATGTTATATATATATGTTATATATATTAAAATTAAAATCCTTTGGGCACGTGGCCTAGTGATTAGAACGTTCATGTTCCGTCCAGGCACACCAACACAAAAATCAGTCACAGCTGATCTTATACGGTAGGGAAAGATCTTTAATCAACACTTGCAGAAGGGAATCAAGATAATAGACAGAACTACAATGAGGAGGAGGACGACTGAAAGAACGAATGCACATATTATACGCATACAATCGCTTCATAGTATAGAAATGAATACCTACTGGGAGCTGTCTATATTTCTAAGATGAGGTAATATGTACACTATTTACATTATTCGGACTATTTTCGTCATCTTTGTCGCCATATTTATTACAACGTTTCGGCCGTTGTACGCTCCGGCCTTCTTCAGGTGGTTAGGATGTCTAAGTGAACACTTTATTTCGCTCACTGTGGTAGACTGTTCTAGTTACACGTGCCATGTTTAATGGATGTCAGTTATCAGTTATCTCCTGTTAATTCCCCTCTCCAAGTTCTCCACTGCCTTAAAAATGGTTTCTGAAAACATTAGGTTTATAATACCCAGAAATTCATACACAGGAGGACACATGGCACAGTGGATGAAGGCGTTAGTTAGATCCAGTGACAGGACCCAAAGAGTGTGAGTTCAATACCCGGTTAAAGCCAACCAATCAGATCGTCTGCACGTGAGGAATAATTCTTCCCGTGCAGCGATCTTGATCCTATCACGTGATTACATTATCTATAAATAGCAAATACGACTTTGCCTCTCTCTCACTTCTTTCTTTTCTTGCTGCAAGATGTAGTCCAAAAGAATTCTTGTCTCGACCATGGGCGGTCAGACGTTAAATAATTATTCACGCATTCACGTACGTACGAACTTTTACGAACTCTTCCAACCTTCTCATTCACAGACACCACTCACATGATGAACATTCCTTATACACTCACATCTTACCCAGGAAAATCTTCTGAGAACAGTCAGTACAAACATTCTTCCAGTGAACTTTGAAAAAGAAAAATAATAGTTAAAGAGAGACAACTCTTGTTTTATTCAACCGTTTCTTACATATATGCATGCTTTCTTTCACGTCGTTGTTTAATATTGTACATCTTGTTAAATACATATTTTGTGTGTGTAACAATGTGTTTTGCTTATCCTTTTCCACGTCAGTCTTGTTTCTTAATCTAAAGTTAAATTAATGTGAAGTCCGCCATAATTCAATAGCCTTTTGCTGCTGTCATTTTTAAATTTTTTAAACATACTGACATATCAGAGAATTTATTTGTTATTTTTACATTATAATTGGTTCCTAATTACCTATCACACTCCATATAACAAAATATTCTATGAGTAGTATCTTGTAAAACAATCGGGAACAGTTTTTAAAGTACTTGCTTTCGTAGTTGTCTTACTGCAGATTTAGGCTAGCATTATTGAATTTACCCTCCTTAACTCTGTTCTATCTCATTTTTAATGTCTCGTCTGTACGAGAGAAAAAAAACATTCGTTTCGTCAGTCACCGCAGCTTATATGGGCGTTGCGGTCATTACTTACATGTACGTATATAGACCGTTGAATTTTATGAGTGGCCAGTCGTCGTCCGATGCTAGAAATAGACAGCTACAAAATAGCCGATGGACAGGCGCAATTCTATTATGTGCTGGAGAGATTTATAAACGGAATCGACTGGAAAGCGTTGGGAAGAGAAATATGTAAAAAGCTGCCTGAACGCAAGTTTAACTAAACAAATGGAGTTGCATTAATATTGCCAAGAAAATAACTGCGTATCTAAAGGAAATAAAACTTAGTGTAGCAAAAGTTTAAGAAATAAATACATTATAACTTGATCATTTTCTTTTTACTTTTTCGGCGTCCATTTTATACAGTACTAGCAGTAGAGCCCAGCGTTGCCTGGGGATGTAACAGTAAGCGATAGATCAAGTATCGACCATCATAAAGACTGAAAAATAAAACTGACAAAGATTATTGTTTAAGGTTGATGAACACGCATGTCTTAATTAGTTTTTTTTTTGTTTTGTTTTTTTTTCGAATTGGTCAAACTCAAACAAAAACATTGTTTTCAATCGTTATGAGTCTACCGATTGAATAGAATTTTATTATAAACAATTGTCGTGTAAATGGAATTTTTAAAGCATTCTGAATGTAAAAATAAAGAAAAAAGTGTGCAGGACAATAAGAAACACTACCTGCCAAAAAAAGGGAAATTTTGTTGAAATTGGTTGAAAAATGTATGAAATCCGATCCCATATATAAATGAACGCACACACACACACACACACAAACAACCTGGGTTTTATAATAGGTATAACTCGAGATGAGTTGTCCCTCTTTCATTCTGGCGACAGAATCGTGTTTTATCGTGTTTTCAAGTTCATTTCGTGCAAAAACAATTGTGTTTTTCCAATTTTTGGTGCTGTCAGAACCACCGCAATGTAATTTTACATAGTCCTGTGAAGTTTTGTTGAAATCGGTTGAAAAATGTAGGAAATTCGATCCAATATATAACAGTACAGACACACACACACACACACAATCTGCATTTTATAATAAGTAAGATATATATATATTTATATATATATATATATATATATATATATATATATATATATATAGAGAGAGAGAGAGAGAGAGAGAGAGAGAAGGAGAGAGAGAGAAAATATTGTTTTAAGGTGTGCTGTATTTATGGGATAAAGTGCTCAATATCAGATAGAGAGCCTATGTATATATAAATATAAAAGGATTGCGCCTAGTAGGACGGCCTGACGATTGCGCCTAGCATGAAACAGCCTGTCGCCTCTGAGTCTTGACTTCAATGCTCATATATATATATATATATATATATATATATATATATATATATATATATATATATATATATGTATAAGTGCGCAGGTATGCAGAAAAATAGAAAAAGAACACGTTGGGTGCATAATCCGGAGTTCCTTAGTATTTTTGTTTTTATTTTTAAGAAGACAGTGCTCCGTACAGAAGTAGAGCTTTATTATAATATTAATTTTTTGTTTAAAAATATGATTCCTTCGCTACATAAGAGATCCCATGTTTCAAAAACGAGAGCTGAAACCATCCAAATAATTATTAAAATTAAGTTGAATTGAGGTGTTTAGTCCCGTTTCATCTTCAAGCGAAATTTTAGGAATAAGCTATCTCTCGGTTTACGTGTGTTTTTAGACATGGCCCGTTACCAAATTCGTTGTTGTGGGAGTGGCTAGACTATTTTTCTTCGTTATGTGGTCAGAGAGTTAATTCTTATCAACAGATTCATCATCTTCTGAGAGGTTTTGCTAAGGTTGGGTAGGGTATCTATTTCAAGGCTAATGTTTGCGGTCATCCTTTAGTTAGTTCCCAGTGAGGGATATTTTTATGGCGCGCCTACAAGTCGTATTGTGTCGGGAGGATTGTGTTTTATTATTATCCATCTCATTATCTATTTCTTTATTTGTTTATTCAAGTAGGTGTTTTATATACAAATCGTATTGCACTGAATTTCAATTTGTTTTTTTTGTTTTGTTTTTTGACGACTACAGAAATAGACTGCATTGTCTAATAAACGGAGCATCTATTCAAGTATTAGTATCCATTAAAAATAACGTCTAAGTAATAAAATCAGCCGAATTAATAAATAAAAAAGTCCCTCATCTTCTTTCGCAATTACTTTTTTTACGTTAGGATACGAATCTGAAGAGGTATGTCTATATTGAAATAGGAACAAGTCGGCTCCCCAAAAATATTCTTACCTGTAGAACAACGTTTCTGTCTAGAAAAAACATGATTTTAAAAGTTATTTAAAATTCACTATAATTGAAAAAAATAGAAATAGACAGAAAATATAAACTTAGAAAAATACTAGAGGCACATAAAGACAAGTGGATTTTGCGCCTTAAATCTCCTCGTCCAGACATGCTTAACCACAATTTTAACAACACAGGCAGAATTAATATATAACCCCATAAATCAAGCCCTACCCACATTTCTCACCCTCACAAGACAAACATGCTTGGCGAGGTGTTGAGCTTTCACACTTATATACACACTCACACAAATATATATACATACACACTATAAAAGAAATAAAGGTAACATGCACTTAACATCGCATTCCCATTAAAACTGTCAAAATGCTCAAGGAAGGGATTCTGAAAGTCGGGAATATCTTATACTCTATCTTAAAAAAACAACTTGAAAAGGCTGTTTAAGCAACGTAAAGGCTGACCAAATTTAACGATAAAAACAAATGAAAATTGCAGATAAAATTCACTTTCTTCAGAAACAGTCATTTATTCCTATAGTTCACTGCAAATAATAAGCAGGATTTTTTGTCCTGATGATAGCCATGCTGGCCGAAACTGGTTGAGGAATAATAATAATAATAAATATATATATTAATATTAAACCCAGTGGGTTTGAAAAATTTTAATTTTTTAATATTTTTTATTGTTAAAAACACACACACACACACACACACACACACACACATATATAATTATTTATTTATGCTCTACTTTTGTATCAAGCATTATTTTTTAAAAATGATAACAAAAATACTAAAGAAATTTGGATTATTGACCGAACGAGTTCTTTACTATTTTCTATATATTTTTTACACACACACATATATATATATATTAAAGACATTTTTATGTTTAACATTCTTCTTATAGGTACAAGTATTCAAGTAAATGCTCTGTTTATAATAAACAGTATTAAATAACATTTACCGGCCTGAAAGTCCAAGAAATTTTCATAGAAAATATTCGTCCTTTGACAGGATTCGAACCTGCATCCTACCATCATTTACGCTGACGTGCCTTAACCGACTCGGGCACAAAGGAGCGTTCGGTAGGCAAGGTCGAATTTACTGCTTATAAACTTCAATCTTCCATGAATGTATTTACTATGGAAATTTTATGAATAAAATTTTCAGGTTAAAATACTAATGATTATGATATGTTTGGAAACTATGAATGGGCAATTTCTCAGTACTGCCAATTATATGAAGAACAGAAGGATACCATTCATAAAAATCAGATTAATAAACATTAATTCATAGCATTTTTATTGTATCTTCTTATATATACCAATATATTAATTAAACGTACACGAATTCGAAATTAATTGTGAATGAGACTAAAATTTGAAATAAAAATTGCATAATTTCTTATAGGTTATTATATTTGATTAATCCATTCTCGATTAGTGCGTATCTTAATTTACTCATTAATTTCACTAACCGAAGGATTTCTAAATTTTTCTAATCGAAACCAAACCCTAGACAAATAAAAATTATGGGAAAGGAATTACGGAGTTTTTTAAACATCAGTTCTATAGTATCCATGAAATGTAACGTGTCGGAAGATAATTATTTGGATGTCATGCTCTATATAAAAAATTTCACTAAAAAGCTAAGCATTATTAGTTAAGTTAGAAGGATATCTAGCCAACCACGTCGCTTACTGAAACGTCTTCATGAATCCATAGGGGCAAGTCTATTAAAAAAAACTCCTCCAATGTGTATATTTTTAATAATGCAGCCATGGCTTACCACAAGGCATCAAAAGAAAGCAAACATAACGCTCCCTTAAAAACTGAAACAGGAATCTGCAGCGGTGAATATACCAAAAAAATCAAAAATAAAAGATAGCAAAAAAAAAAAGAGGAAAATGATATAAACTCCCTACAATGAGGCATTAAAAATAATATGGCGAAAATATTATTAAATTTAATGGTTAAACATGTGGCTAACTCCACAGATTAGAAGAAGCAATTCCACAAAAACAACTTCAAGTTAAGCTACTGTTGTAGCAAAAATATGGAAAAAAAATATGACAAACAATAAATGCAAATATACTGAAAAACACACTAACAAGAAATCCTGTAGATGCAACTCCAGAGCAAAAATACTATTACCTTTCCTCAAGTATATTTTTAACTATTTTTGATGGGAGGTTTCACATGGTTACTTTAATAGGGCACTCATGCATATATGGACCAAAGACAGAAATTGCCTTTTTCCCACAACAAATGTTAAGCTTTATTTAGATTATTCTGACTATTGTCCTCATCTTTGTTGCCATATTTATCACAACGTTTCGGCCGTTATACGCTCCGGCCTTCTTCAGGTGGTTGGAATGTCGAACTGAACCCTTTGTTTCACTCACTGGGGTAGACTGTTCTAGTTCCACGAGCCATGTTTGATGGATGTCAGTTATCAGTTATCTCCTGCTAATTTCCCTCTGAAAGTTTTCCACTGCCTTAACCGGGTATTGAACTCACACTCTTTGGGTCCTGTCACTGGATCTAACCAACGTCTTTATCCACTGTGCCATGTGTCCTTGAAGAACCCCAGTCTAAGTGAGCGAAAAAAGGGTTCAGTTCGAAAACGTTGAAGATAAATATGGCCGAAACAAAATATGAGGACAATAGTCTGAATAATGTAAATAATGTGCATAATACCTCATCTCAGAAATATAGACAAATGTTAAGCTGTTGATATAAATCTTTAGTGCAAAGAAGTGCAGTCACAGGGTGAGAATACACCAGGATTAAGCTTCTGTCACTGCAAAACCACGAACTGGCTGAAGGCCAAATGCAGTAGACGTGAACAGATATTAAATGCTTTAAAGGGTTGAAAACATTGTGATTTGTTTCGTAAAAAAATCCTTTGCTCGTTCCTCATTATTGTTGTTTTCGAATGTGACAAGCATTCGATGGACCAACAAGTGAAATATTGTTAGAGAAAAAAAACAGATAATCATGTAATGACAAAAAACGCAGATGTAGGCTTTAAGAAATCTTTATTCAGCTGAGAATACAAAATTCGCATGAAGTGTCCTTTTATAGTCCCAGTAAACAGAAATAGCTATCTCAAAGAGGAGAGTAACGAAACAAGGGGCGATCACTCTTGTTTATTCATAACAAATCATTTGTATAGAATATTGATTATAAGTCACAGATTTAATTTTCTTTTGTAATGCTAACATGTAGGTATTTGGTAAACTCAGCTTACACCCGAAAGAGGTTTACGACATTGTAGCACCAGTCGTAGATCTATCTTACTAACATTGTAATAGTCTGAAGCTTTTTTATTCATTTAACTAAATATTGTTTACTTTCCCAGGAGAATAAACGGGAAGCCTGATTTCTAATCAGTGTTTCGTGCTAAGACCGACTTTACTAATAGATGTGTTAAAACACACACACATACACACACACACACACACACACAAGATAACCATTGAAACATGGGGGGAAACATGTTCAGAATCACTCTAGACTGTGATCTGCAAAGCGAGTTTGCTAAATCTTGATTCTTGGTATCATCTTTTTAAAACCCTCTCCCTCAGGTCGTAGGCAATCAGGAGACTCCCCAGATGTATTTATCGTTGAATTTCAGCACGTGCTTTCGTTCATTACGGTTCAGCTTTCGATATTAGACTGGATGCCACTTGAGGTTAGCGATCTAGGGTCACCGTGCTATCGGGGGAAGGGGAGAAGGGTGCTTACATTTCTAAAGTTCCTTTCTGTTAAAATGAATGCAATAGACTTGGCCAGAATTTGAATTCATCTCGCAGATGTCCCTTTTCCAAAACCGATAAAAGCTATGCGACTCACGCCTCCAGAAAGTTTTAAGTAGTACTAGTAGTTTTAGGGCAGACTGCTCTGTTCTAGTTCCATGTGCCATGTGTCCTCAAGTACACATGGCACAGTGGATAAAGGCGCTGGTTAGATCCAGTGAAAGGACCCAAAGTGTGTGAGTTCAATACTCGGTTAAGGCAGTGAAAAACTTGGAGAGGGGAATTAACAGGAGATAACTGATAACTGACATCCATTAAACATGGCACGTGGAACTAGAACAGTCTACCCTAGTGAGCAAAACAAAGGGTTCAATTCGACATTCTAAACACCTGAAGAAGGCCGGGTCGTACAACGACCGAAACGTTGTAATAAATATGGCGACAAAGATGAGAACAATAGTTTGAATAATGTAAATAGTGTACATAATACCTCATCTCACAAATATAGACAGAAATTAATTAGCGTATATACTTGTGCATCATGCGAATTGAAAACCTAATATTGAAGCAAATATTAAATGATTTTGCATCATACACGAGATATAAAATTAGTGTTTGGCTCAGAAGTAAATACGCTAATTTTATATCACGTGTATGATGCGACTCCCTTAAAATGAGCTTCAATATTAAGTCTTCATATGTCGTATGATAAACGAGAGTATACGGTAATCAGTCCCATGTTCGAGTTTAATTAACTCGATTCCTCGCTATAGTGATTTCCGCCCGCCTAAGCTAACATCAAAAACATTGTTTTTCATGTTCTAAACATTATGAAGCCGTTACAAAAATGTTCCTCTCTAACCAAGTGCATTTTTGTGGCTATTATGTCAAAGTTTCGTTGGTTGTACTTTTTGCCTTCATCTTTCTATTTTGGTATTTACTTACCCTCAACCACGGTGGCAGGTGACACTTGGTCATCTTTTTGGGGAGTATTACACCTAAGAATGATCCAAGAACAAAAATGTCCCCTTCCTCCGCGATCAATGTCACGCGGTTATCGATATCAAGCATCATTCCCTCTTTAGTGATGAAAGATTCCCAGAGACTCGATTTCACTCATTACAAAACCTCGAACTGCCTAAAGACCCCAATAAGACAAAGGGGAACAGATATTACAGCTTGATCCTGTTTTATTTTTCAGTCTCCCGTTCGTATGTTGAACTATTTTTCTTTCTTTCTTAACAGAAAATGCGAAGAAAAGCAATAAAACAGCGACATTTTCACTGTCGGAACTTATTTATACGGATTATGCGATGCATGTCCAGTCCAGACTGAATTAAATAGAAAACTAATTCAAAGCAGTTATTTGGTCTCCATATATCAGGTGATCTTTGTTCAGTGGCGCTCGACCGACATATCTACTTGTCTTGATGAAATTGGACGCCAGTCCAAGCAGGTCTTTCTCTTTTATTTTCAGTTTTCATCCTTCAGCATTCGTTTTCTCTCTTTCTCTCCACCTGGGAGGGTTTGTGCCACCCCTGCATTGTTTAATCGACCTTACTGCCCCTTCCCGACCCGACTTATCTCAAACATAATTGCTTGCAACCTTTCAATCAACTAAAGTGCTTTAAACATTCTCTTTCGAATGTCTGCTACTAAGTTCTTAGTTATTCAATCCACTTTTGCCTTACACCATTAAGTAGCCTGTATTTATCACTCTTAAGCCGCCCACTTGTGAAATAATGGATGAGACGCTTAAGAAACGAATAATTTTAAAACACATACACGCATATATATATATATATATATATATATATATATATATATATATATATATATATATATAAATAAAACAGATATTCGACATTTACAAAATTATTTTTCAGATTCATTTTTTTAGATCTTAAATTAAATGTATTTTATCATGTATTTGTAAGAGAGTTGTCGGGACCGGAAAAGTGTATATCCTTATATCCGGATTGGTCTATTTTATATACATTAACACAAGTCTAATTTGGGACCGAGAAAATCTCTTATATCCGGGTTTCTTATATCTGGGTTTGGTCTTTTTATATATACATAACACAGGCTCTAATTTGGGACCAGAGAAAATCTCTTATATCCGGGTTTCTCTTATATCCGAGTTTGGTCTATTTTATATACATTAACACAGGCTCTAATTTGGGACCAGAGAAAATCTCTCTTATATCCGGGTTTCTCTTATATCCGGGTTTGGTCTATTTTATATACATTAACACAGGCTCTAATTTGAGACCAGAGAAAATCCGGTTTTCTTATATCCGGGTTTGGTCTATTTTATATACATTAACACAGGCTTTTTGGGACCAGAGAAAATCTCTTTATATATTTCTCTTATATCCGAGTTTGGTCTATTTTATATATTTGGGCTCTAATTTGGGACCAGAAAAATCTCTTATATCCGGGTTTCTCTTATATCCGGGTTTGGTCTATTTTATATACATTAACACAGGCTCTAATTTGAGACCAGAGAAAATCTCTCTTATATCCGGTTTTCTCTTATATCCGGGTTTGGTCTATTTTATATACATTAACACAAGCTCTAATTTGGGACCAGAGAAAATCTCTTATATCCGTCCGGGTCTCTTATATCCGGGTTACACTGTACATATAATAACTGCATATGCCTCCGTAAGTCTTGTTTTAATTCCCAACCCCTTACCATATTTTTCAACGCTAATTAAATGTATTTCTATCATAAAAACATTTGTAAGACATTTCTTCTCATAGAAACATTTTTTAAACATTTTCCCATAGATGTAATAGCCGTTGCTTTAAATGAGATAAGCATTTCTTCCTAACGCCTAATAATATTTTTCTTTGTACATATAAAATATATTTTATCTATAAATTTTAAATGTATTCTATTGTAGAATGAATTAAAAAAAAATCTATTCTTTCTGGAAAGAGTATTAAGAGTTATATGACAGTATACAAATATTATGCCTGTACTGCCACTACGGTCAGCCATCATTGCTAGGGTCAAGATAACGCCGATTGTTTTCCCAGTTCAGAGATGTAACTCACCAAATGAAACAACCTGATTACAATACTTATGTCTACCTTTCTAATTCTCGTAGAGACCAAACCTGGGTATGTCTCTTGTACGCCAAATATCCGTAACTGTTGTTTATCAACACGACGGCATCCGATATGAAATAACCTGGAATGGTTTGATATACCATAAAAAAAAAAAAAAAACAAAACTTGTCATTAATTTGTTTTATTTATTTCTGGCCGGAAGAAATTCTAATCATTTAGGGGGCCTTGACTTGGGTTAATGCTTTACGAGCTCGCCAAGTTGACCATAATTACCGAATTGGAACCGCACCGGGAAACCCAAACTTGTGACATTAAGCAAAACTAAACGAAGCCTAGTAAATGATAATTTTGATTTTTATCCTAATATCATTTCTTATTTATTTCTTTATGAATAATACGCTGATATATATATATATATATATATATATATATATATATATATATATATATATATATATATATATATATATATATATATATATGCATGTTTCATTAAAAACGACACACAAGGTACTACGGATAAGCTTTTTAGTTACTTTTTCTTGTGTCCGAACAAGAGCTTTCTTTTCTGGACAAATGGTGTGTAAGAACTGTCCAAATGTTTTATATTTCCGAGCGCTTTCGGCTATGCCTTTAGCCATTATCAAGGATGATTCGATTTTTTCAGCTTAATTGAGTGTGTGCGTCATGTGTATGTCTTAGTGTGTGGTAGGGATGTTTTTTAATTTCCGAATACGGTTAGCACATTGTGGCCTTGTTCGTAGTTAATATTGTTAAGTGTTGGCTTTTTCTTTTTTTATTATTAAAGCTTCCATTATTTTTAGTCTTTTCTTTTGCAGGTGGATGCATTTAATATATTTGTGTTTTCAACTAGTATGTTCCTAATGGAGTCGGGTAAATTTGTGTGTGTGTTTAAATGGATTCTAATGGAGCTGTGATAAGATAGGTGTAACGTATATATATATATATATATATATATATATATATATGTGTGTGTGTGTGTGTGTGCCTATGTGTGTGTTTGTGTGTGTGTATGTATGTATATATGACGTCACACATTACAAAAAGAAAATTTGATTAAAATATACATAATAGTATATTATATATATAATGCTATATTATATATATATATATATATATATATATATATATATATATATATATATATATATATATATATATATATATATATATATATATTATATATGCATATATATATATATATATATATATATATATATATATATATATATATATATATATATATATATATATATAATGGTACATTACATATATATGTATTAATAATGGTATATTACATATATAAGGTCCAGTGAACGAGGAGGATATAAAAGTGTATATTCATTTTTGAGACACCCAGTATATGATTAGTTTATCCGGGGCATATTAAGTCAACTCCTTACATTTATTAGAAACCTTTCAGGTATGGATTTATAAATATCTAAATATATTCGAACCTCTCTATTCGCACAACTGCTAGTCTCGATTTCACTTAGCCACATTTTGATCAATCAACAAAATATTAAATTGAAACTTCTTTGCAATATATTTCACTGCATCAAAATATAAACAAAATTAAAATAGATGTAATTTTTATCGATATTTTTACAAGATATTATGTTTCAGGACAAAGACCACCGAAGAATACTATTATCTTTTCAAAAATATACCTAAGAAGATTCTAAACAAAGTTGTGTTGAGAAATTAGTTATATCAATGTCAAATTTGTTGGAGCGTTGTCTATATAAGCGAGATCTACTCAGGTTCATTTACACAGACGGTGAATAAGCTCAGTAAGGGAAGTCGCCAGAAATCCTCTCTGGTCCGATTTCCCGTGGCCGGAATGAAAACATAGATACATAATAGAAGAATTGAGTGAAAATCGAGTGGTGGGCCATCACCTTGAAAAATTCAGTGAGGGTCGACGACGGGCTGGTTATTACTTTAATGAACTAAATTTCGTAAATCACCATCCTACATTAGAGAACCCCCATTGCAGTAGATAATAGAGACATTTTATTGAACCAGATTTCTTTATATCCAATAAACCTATTTTTAGAGATATCAACAGCATTGTGCATTTAACAGCCTGCTTTCGTACACAAAACGCAAAAGTTACCAGGGCAATAAGCTGGTAATTATTCATTCTTAATTACAGTACACACGTACATAAATGGGCCATCACTACACATTACCGTCAATCCCCAATATCTTAAGATATTTTGAAACCCGAATCAACACTGGCGGAGCTAGCGACTGGCAGGAATAAAACGAGAAGAGCCAGGGTGTATTTTAATAGAAGTTTTACTTGATAGCGGTATGGGTTACATAGCTGTTGTAAGTAAACTTTAATTCTTCCCTTTTTCAGTGTTCAGTCATCCATTCATGCCATATCGATTTATCACCGACAACAGTAAATAATATAAATAGCGCAACCACTCATATCCCGGGATGCCAGTCAACTAGGACGGCTAGATAACCCCCATTGCAGAAACCTGCTCAGCTACATTTGTATTTGTCCAACACCCACAGAGTCCACCTGTTTATACAGTAACTATACTAAGCGGAACTTAATTACAGGTAAATTTTCTGGGAGTGTACGCGCTATCTAACAAAGCTAACAGGCTCAAACCCTCGGTCACGATGACTTGTGACTCCGTGCTAGCACAACGACCGACGGCACACAAGGTATTCGTCTATCCAATTTAAAACTTGAGTCAACCCGTGGTATGGTTTTCAGGCACTTTCCAAATGTGCTGCACCAGATAAAAATCAAAAAGTCACCTTCCAGACAAATCGAACATGGTGATATTCGAACCCTGGTCACAGAAATCGAACGTTCTAACCACGTGCCCATACCAATAACATTAAAAGTAATCTAAAAGGACTTAATCAGAAAAAAAATGGACTTCTCTCTCGCTCTCCCTCTCACATATTGTTGGCATATATGATGCAGAAGTAATATTAACATTGCCAACTCCCATCAAAACTGTTTCATATTGTTTAACGTTGAAAGACCAATGGCTATAATTTTGAATGTTACACACTAAATTAGAAAATATTATTTCTTTGAGGACATATTTTCATAGATAATCTTAATAAATAATTATGTGGTCAATTTCGCAACATAATATATATATATATATATATATATATATATATATATATATATATATATATATATATATATATTCGTCTTAGGGTGTGCCGAGTTCGTATTGTCACAGCATATATATATATATATATATATATATATATATATATATATATATGTGTGTTCATGTATATATATATATATATATATATATATATATATATATATGTGTGTGTGTGTGTATATATATATATATATATATATATATATATATATATATATATATATATATATATATATATATATATATATATATGTATATACCCAAGTATAGGATTGGTATTTTAATAAATGTATAAGTAATAAACTCTTATCCCAGATTGGCAAAAAATGCTTTATAAGTTTTATTGCATTTTTCTACTTCTTATTTATGTGAATTAGGATTCCCAACTCTAAATAACATCAAAATAAAAAAAGTGAGAAAGACTACGCTTAACTGAAGAAGAAATGAAAATCTACTTATAGCACATTCGACCAAACATTGAAGAAATCGCGAAAAATCGCTAGATACAGTTTTCACACTAAATAAGTTGCACAAATAGTTTAAAATACAATAAGTTCACATTTATATGTGTATTTTTAATCTATGATTTTATTTCATAACATTTAAATGTATACCTTCAAAAATTTTGTTAAATATACCGTGATATTTTAAGTTGATTCTAGGTGTAGCATTCCTTCAAAAGGTTGAGAAATACTGTTCTGATCCCTTGAGTCCAAGCGGTAATTTATTGCTTTGCTAGGAGTGAAATCATTAAAAAAAAAAAAATTCATATGTTTACTACCTTGCCTTCGATTCGATCTCAGATAATGTTTGGGAATTCAGTCAACAGAAAGTGAAAGAACATGAGAGTAACAATCATAATAATGTCGCTTGAGTAAACATTATAATGAAATCGCTAGAAATATCCGTCTGAGATGAATTTATCGACAAGAGTAATGAACGTTGAGGTTGAATAAACAAGGCGGCTGGTCATAAATTCGCATATAAAACCCGGAGCTAATTTTTTTTCCGTATTTTTTTATGAATTGGGATATTGCGAATCATATTCCGTCAAATTGATGTATAAAGTTTACACATACGAAAAATGTAACACCGAAATCCGAAGTCGCGTTAGACTATCGAAATATGCCTTTCAAAAACAAAGTAAAGCATTAAGCAACAGAAAAACTCTATTAGAAAAAAAAAAGGAGGAATTGCTCAACTGCTACGTAATTTCAGCCCTTATCTGACAGTGAATAATCTCCTTCATAGATGAAAAAGAGACTTAAGCCAATAGAAATATTTTTTACAACAGGATGGTGAGAATACAATGAATGAAAATGAAACAAACAGGTATACATCTTCTAACACTGAGAAACAAACATTTACAGGACATATTAAAAGCGAAAAAAAATAGTTAATAATCTACTTAATAAGCTTTTGTAAATGGATGGTCTGGACAAAGGGGAGAAAGGACAGTAAAAAGATAAACTTTACTGAGAGATACAAAGTATAGAAGAGCCATGATTACTTACACCGTAAAGAGACGTGTTATATAGAAGAGAGTGTAAAACTTTTATTAGTACCGTATATTTACGCGTATAACGGGACCTTTAAATATGAAAAAATAACCGCCAAATTAGGGTGTCGTCTAATACAACAGTTACAAAAAGATAACCATAAATACTTTGGTGTATCGGTACTATTATTTAGACTAGTATACTTGCATCATGGATCGCGGTAGGTAACACTTGAATCGTTATGTTAATTACCAATGTAAATATTTCTATTTGAAACAGTTCACATTATAATACTGTAATACAGTTACAAATGTAATGAAACTACTTCTACTTTTTAATTTCACATTAAAATACAATACTCAAGAGACGATTACATAACAGAAGTCCCGTTTAGTAACACAGAAAAGTAACATGTAACGTAAACAAATCTTTCGAAAATTTACCTCTATGTTGGCTCTCGTCTTATCTATAGGTCGGCTTATACGTGAAAATATATGGTACTTTAATTTGTTTTATTTATTAGGCGTTTTAGTAAATGTACCATTTTAAATAACGTATTATTTTTTAAATTATATCAGAATAATATTTATTTACATTCATCTGAATTAATTTTCCGAGATCATTTTTTTCTTACTTAGATCAAAAATCGAAAGATTACACAGCTTTGTTCAGTTACTTTGTTTAAAGTGCAAAATTCCTAAAGTCAGAACGAGGCTAAAAACAAAACTTTTACAATAGTTTTCTTTTGACTCAGAATTGACTTTATTTCATTCCTTTTCTTTTAATTTTATTTTTCTAATCACATCCCGAAGCGTAACGAAGACCCAAGTGATTCACTTCATTCATATTTGCTTTCTTCCAAGCGACTGTCTCAAATATTTAAATATTTTCTTTTATTTCAATGAGCACGAATATTTAACGGTATTGAAAATCAATTTCATACAAAGGACGCCCTCAAGTTATCGTTAGTCACAAAGAAAATAAAAATGACAATTCTTCTTTCGTTGTGTATTTGCTATGAAAAAGAAAACGCAACAAAACAAAAAAGAATGAATGTTAACATATTCTTTTTATAAAGCCATTGTTTCGAAAAACTGTGTTTGGTTTTACAGTTTCTTCCGTCGTCTGCATAAAACTGAAGATAGTAATAACTGCTTTAAAAGTCCCATAATGTTAGATTATTTACTCGATTGCCTGTACAAATAAAAGAATTTTCAATTACGCCGAGTCGATAAACGGTTTAATCGGCACTTTCCACTTCAAAAACCTGTAGAAGGTTTAAAATATTTCTTGAAATTATATCTTACTTCTTTCAGACAAGAATAATTAATGGCTGTTTGGATAACCATTTTAAATTGAAAGGAAAGCATTATCTTTTAGGAAATAAAGTTGGTTCAACAAGATTAGTCTTTTGTGGAAAGAAGTAAATTATCGTAATACTTATTTCTTTCCTTTTCCCCATTTTACTTTTTCCTCTTTTTTTTTTGTTTCTATTCCTTCCATATTTCTCTTGTTTTTTTTTCTTCTTTTTTTCTGTTTTTCTCTTTCTTATTCTATGTTTTTGTTTTTCTTGTTCTTTTCCTTTCTTCTTTCTTTCTTTCTTTCTTTCTTTCTTTATTTATTTACTTATTTATTTATTTATTTATTTTCCGATCCATATTTCTTTTCGAACTTTTTTCTTTATCTTTCTTCTTCCCAAGAAACTGCATCCAACAGAAAGGCATCTTATTAGGTTTTGATGAGCGTGGAACCACCTCTTAACTGTTGGTGTTCCCAGATCTACCCAGCCCCGGGATAGTAGCACCTGTTAGGATGTCCAGCTATGGGCAAATAGTTGACCCCCAAGCTGGGGTCAAAACAATATGAAAGTATAAAAATAGATTTTAATACCAGCAATACATTTTTGTAATAGGTTATTACCAGCAATGAATTTTTGAAGAAAAAAATATTACCAGCAATACATTTAAAAAAGTATTACCAGGAATACATTTTTGAAATAATAATAATAATAATAATAATAATAATAATAATAATAATAATAATAATTTAATGTTTTATGCAGGTTTCGGTATTCAAATTGCACAAATCATACCGAAAAATATAAAGAGACAATATATAATATTCCCGACGGCTTTCAAATCAAATGGACCGCCAAATTCAAACCAGAAAATCAAATCTGCTAATCGTCATTAGGAAATCTTTTCCGATCAGGTAAATTTTGTTACTCCATCTTAATGCAGAGTAAATCAGAAAAAAAACCCTGAATATATGGTAAACTATCTAAGACTTTCGAAATAGCTCGAAAACACGTGGAAATTGTGTATGATATTATTATTAATAATTATTGGCCGGCTTGAAATAGTCCGAATAAATATTCCATGGATTAATCGAAAACATTCAGACTGCTACTATTTTTTTTATATTATTCCTTTTTTATGTGCCAAGTCCGTTTAGGACATAGCTGATCTTGGCTCTCCACAACTTTCATTGTGGTGACCATTATTCTCCTTAAGACAGTCTTCATCCCCGTTCTCTCATCTATTCACACAAACTAGCGGCCTTTACATATCTCTCTTGCCATCAATATATATCGACTCTTTGAATTAAGTATTCGTCCAATAATGATGGTCAGCTTACTAATTCGGAATAAGAGTTGACACGATAAACTTTTCCTAACGCCGAAAGCTCTTGAGAAAAGTCGATATCTCTTGATCTACAGTAAAACAACCAGTTAATCCTCGGATGAAATCTCGGTGAGGGTTAATCTTAATCTCAAAACGATAAGGATACGTTTTTCAGTGATAGAAACGAAGAAATTATACACACAAAAAAGAACAATGAAAACTTTTTTAGAGTGGCAACAGAAATGAAAAATTACTTCGACGAAAACAAAACCAAAATCATTTGGAAGTAATTAAATATTAGAATGGTTCTTTTCTTCAGGGCAAATTCCTGTTTTTTGCAACTCAGTTTAACAGTAAATAATTGACATTGTAAAAATGAATATGACCCAAACGGCATCACTTGTCGTAAGTCTACAAAACCTTCATTTAAATTGTTATATATTTCGAAAGCCTTGGTTCATGTGAGAGGATTTTGCCATATCAGGATAAAAATAAGATAAATGATATGACAGTCTGTCATTTCCTCTCACTCCAGTTCTCATGACCAGAAACTGGATGCCCTAAAGCATCACAAGAAAAAAAATGAAACAAAATTTTATTTCAAAACCTGTCGATATTTTCTTTTTTCCCTCACAAGGAAAAAAGAAAATACGCAAAGCGAAAAACCCTGTTGGTGATCTCCACCCCATGAAAAAAAAACAGGAAATTTAGTACAGTTTATTTGATTGTTGAAATTTTTGTTACGGTTATTTGAATAAAAAAAGGGTGGAAATTTATTAGCTTAAAACGGAACAAAAATCCAAATGTTAGATGTGGTTTCCAAACTAAATAAATTAAATATTTATTTATATGTTAGTTAATTGTTTTTCATCATAAATTATATGTAAAATTGCCTGTTATTTTAGTGGGGGACCTTGTACTAAAGGATAAGGGTTAATAAAAAATAAAATAAAAATAACTAGAATAGACCAATAAGCTAGTTAGGTGGCAGGTGACACAACAGGTATTTTATATTATGTCTACATCTGTTGATAAACACTTTTAAACGCAAACTTAATATAGTAAATTTTTTTTATTTCTAAACAAAGCCGACACCTAGCGTTTTTGCATGTATTAAGTTTTTTTTTTTATAAATTCTCCAAATGATTTTAAATCTTCCACTTACACGCTGTATTACCATCCTCTATCTCTGCGTTCGCCACATAAACTATATTTTCGGCCAAGAATTTGCCTTCAATTTGACAGGCACTTTCTAGTCTTCAATTACCTCTGGCTTTATTTTGTTTACAATCACTGTTCTTGTGCAAATGTTTGTGATAGTTATCAATTATTTTTCTCATATTTCTCTGTATCTGAGTGGTATAGCACGTCAGATCACATGTATAGGACACAGGTCCGATTCCTCTTCCCAGAATGCGTATTTTCGATGCAATTTCTCGTTCATTAAAAACATAAACGCAATTTTATTTAAAAATAGGGCATTTACTTAAATAAATTGTATCTATTTACATAAAATATTATATATATATATATATATATATATATATATATATATATATAAAACAACGAAAAAGTGCAATATATATATATTATATATATATATATATATATATATATATATATATATATATATTACAATTTCGTTATTATTATCGCTTTTCCCTGCAGTCATTATTACTGGTTCCCATATTGTATTCGTTTCTTGGAAAATCAGGCGTTTGACCACATATGGAGAGAAAGAGACTACCCCCATTTTCGTAAATTTATAATCTGCACATATGCCAGGCTTCTCCTGAGCCAACCAAGCATAGAAATGAATACAATATGGGAACCAATAATAATGAGTGCCAGAGAAAAGTTAATAACAACGAAAATTTCAATTTGAGATCTTAAAAACATGGAATTATAACAGCGCAAATTGCAATTTGAGTACTGGTAAAAAAAAAAGCTTGCTGATTACATTAGGTTGATAATACCCAGATATTTATACACAGATGTTCTCAAGGACAGATGGTACCGTGGATAAAGGCGTTATTTAGATCCAGTGATAGGACCCAAAAGAGTTCAATACCTGGTTAAGGCAGTGGAGAACTTGGAGAGGGGAATTAACAGGGAGATAACTGATAATGTCCCTAAACATGGCACATGGAACTAGAACAGACTACCCCAGTCAGCGAAATAAAGGGTTCAGTTCGATATTCCAACCACCTGAAGAAGGCCGGAGCGTGCAATAGACGAAACATTGTGATAAATATGGCAACAAAGATGAGGACAATAGTCCGAATAATGTAAATAGAGACTTTCGTAAGATTGAATTCATAATTGACATGGTGATAATCAAAGCTACTGATCCCAGTCTACCCTACTATTTAATAACTGGGAGGATAGAATTTTATGTAACATTTCTTCTTTTGGAAATAGTTAGCTAATTTGTGAGATTAAATTGTTCAAAATGTGTCCAATATTTTCTGAGAGCTTTTTTTTTTCAAAATATTTTGTCGGGTAGAAGGTTGTATCTACACGTATAGACATTGTTTCTGTTTCTTTGCTGGCTTTCCAGTGTTCTTACTTGATATGTCGGTTTATGCGGTACTTTGTTTATTTTTAATTTTCAGATATTTTAACAAAGGACTACAGACAAAAAGACTGATAGATATAGTCAGGCACAAATCCATAAATTGCTTTAAAATATAGCGACCTTTTTTATGTCTTAGTGGGAAAAAAAGTGGAAAATTCGCCTTTTGTTTACAGATTTTAATATAATATAGAGTCTCAGTTCTTTCCCAGAATACAGATCAGCACATTTCTTCCAATTCATAAAAAAAAGTGTCGAGGTTTCGCGGTTAATATGACTAATAGTTTTGCCACCTGTAATCGTTGAGTAATGTTATGTAAAATGTAGATGCGGTTGCCTGCTTTGACATGAAATACAATAAGTGCATTAGTAACTGACAATAACGATCTTAAAAAAAAAAAATAGAAAACACAATTTAATCAATCAGAATACATAATTTCTAAATATTTTTCAGGCTGAATTTTTTAAAACCAAAAGCGGTTTTAACCATTTCGTATTCTGATTGGTTAAATGAGTTTTGCATAATTTTTCTAACAAATTCTAGAATCTCTTTTATCCCTTTATTCATAATATCTTAACAAATTTCCGAAGTCTGTTTAAATTCAATTGTTACCCTCAGTGACATTTATTCGTGTTCATTGGTCAATTCCGAACTTAACGTTAAAAAGAAACAGCTGGTTTGAGCATCCATTCAGACCCCACAGTCTAATTGCAATATAATAACGAGTGTTTCTAAATACTTTCAGTGTGCAGGTGTAACAGATATATAGGAAGATAAGTTCTACATATCGCAAAATAGGACTTATGGAAATGGTGTTTATCTTATTTATAACCGACTCACGTGTATCGTACGTTAATCTCATCTAACTCAGTCAACACGATAAAGCTAAGACACACACAAACAAACACACAAACACAGGTATATATACATCTCTCTCTTTCTCTCTCTTTCTCTCTCTCTCTCTCTCTCTCTATATATATATATATATATATATATATATATATATATATATATGCATATCAGAAATGTCATCAATATATATATATATATATATTTATCATTGGACACTTAATCAATATATATATATATATATATATATATATATATATATATATATATATATATATATCAGTGGACACCAGCGAGCAGCAACATTCTACTTCATACTCAAAAAGACTCTCGACGTTTGGTGTCCTCATGGTCTACTTTATATTTACATACATTCTATCTATTAAATTGACTACTTTTAAGCATATATATATATATATATATATATATATATATATATATATATATATATATAAAAACATTTTTTAACACACACACAGACACACACATGTATGTGTGTGTGTACCCTGTATATATATATATATATATATATATATATATATATATATATATATATATATATGCATATATATATATGTAAGTTGTGATGCGTAAATTGTCGCTATATTATATTTTAATTTTGCTCATGCATGTTGTTTTTTTTTTTTTGTCGACTGTCAGTATAGTTGGGCACAGACTGTGAGAAAAAAACGCCCTGACGCAATTCACTCCACCAAAAATTTAGAAAGCGTATTCTGTATATGCTGTACTATTTGCCTTTTTGAGTTCCAATACAAATATTTCAGAGCGTTTGGGTGTCAATCCCAGGACAGTGTCAAGTTCGAAAAGAGCAGGGTGAGGCTAATGATGATTACGATTGTGTTTGGGGTGATCATTAGTTATGACGACGTTTTTCCCCCAATCATCTTCCCACAGGGCTCCAGACTCAACACGGAGGCCAACATCAAATGTCTTGAGGAGGTAATGCTACCATGGGTCTAGAGGGTGGTTGCCGGAAGGACCTATATCTGGCTATAGGAATCTACACCGTGACACACAGCAAGAGAACACTGTCATGGCTGTCAGACAATTTCACATCACCCTTTACATCTGGCCACCTAACTCCCCAGACTGCACCTCCTTGATTATTATGCGTGGGGCGCAGTTGAGCGAGAGATCAACAAAACTCCTTGTAATACCAAAGATGAACTGAAGTCAAGGATTATGGCAGCATTCACCAACTTAAACAACGAAACCTTGCAGAAGAGAACCAGGAAATTCCGAAGTCGGCTGGAGACCGGGGCTGAAGCCAATGGTGATTTTATTGAATAAATTATGTCGTTAGTATTTCAAGATATTTTGGGGTGTAATTTTGATGATTATAACTGTTAAAATGATATGTCAGTGTTATTTTCATTTTAGCGTAATTTAGACAACAATCTATCCATCGCACAATATATATATATATATATATATATATATATATATATATATATAATTACATAAATTCTCCTTACAATTTAAAAATATATTACAAAGGAAATTTATGAGATATATCTTACTCAGATTTGTTCTATTTACATAGTAGCTATCATAGTTTTTAATCACATGACATTTGTGTATTTCAGGTACGTCGGTAATGAAAGGGGTACTGTTAAATCAACTCCTAGCATCGTCAGAACAGTGAATTAGAAGGGATACAGCGAATATAGGAACAAAATCCAGTATTACCTTGATGTGTTTCGTGCTAGTAATGGGACCCATATAGAGGTGTATTAAATTAGTTAAATAAACTGCAATATTTACTACTCATTTTGGAACAATTTCTACATATTTGTTTGTTTAGTTGCTTTTGTAATATTTGTTTTAAATTGGAAAGATACTTCATGGAGTTTCCCTCTCTCATTCTCTCTCTCTCTCTCTCTCTCTCTCTGTGTATATATATATATATATTGTTAAATATATCAGACAACAAATGTCTATTATGTTTGATCATGAGCCATTCTAAGCTTCGTAAAGTGGCTTTAGTTTCGGGATAAAATAAAGAAAAAACCGTACAATATTTGTATATCTTTTTACTATGCTGTTCCTCGATCTAAGTTTTCGGGTCACATGTGCCACCATCAGAGTAGCTGTGTATGAATAATGATCTGCTACGCTATATATATATATATATATATATATATATATATATATATATATGGTTTGCTGAGTAATTATATTTTATGAGAAAAAAAACAGCAAAGCTAAATTTATTTATGCATGTAATCAGCTTCATATTCACTGCCTCAATAGCGGTCGTCCAACGAGAAAGTATATCCAAAACATATGTTTAACCTTTAAGCCTATGTTTAACATTGAAGCCTATGTTTAACCTTTAAACCTATGTTTAACCTTTAGCCCTATATTTACCCCTTAAATGAAATGGATATAGAAACTGATTCTGGCTGACAAGTTCAGTTTGAATATGAATTATATCGAATTAAATTGAAAAAAGTAAAAGATGTTAAAAACATCGATGATCTAAAGATTTTTATCAAATTTATAGAAAAAAAGAATTTATTCAGGTATATGCTACATTGCTAATACATTTTCCTGTGGCCAATATCATTTGGGTTTATCTATAAATAATAACGTATGCTGTACTTTGTTTTCTGTCTATATTTCTGAGATGATGTATCATCATTATTTATATTATTTAGACTGTTGGTGTCTTTATTGCCATATTCACGAACGTTGTACGCTCCGGCCTTCTTCAGGTGATTGTAATTTCGAACTGAACCCTGCCGAGATATATTGTTCTACTTCCACGTGTCATGCCTCTTTCGGATGTCGCAGTTATCTCCCTTTAACACAACTCTTCAAGTTTTTGGTTCACCACTTTGATCTCACAAAACTTTCTTTCAAGTCACTAGATCCAACCAACGCTTTTATCCACTCCACTTTAGGTCATGTGCCCTTGACGACATCAATGTATGGATTTTTGGGACTTATAAAATTAATGTCTCAGTAACCGTTTTTAACAGAGCTCATATTGCAATTTTGTTGTTTTTATTGCATTTATCTAGCACTCCATGTTGTGGAGAATTTTACAGTTCAGGCAGCAGAAGAGCGATGTACTTACCTTTGGTTGTTTGAGTCTTACTATGTAAAAGTTGTTGGTAATTTTTTTACTAATATTTTATAGTAATTTGGGGTAACGTGGTTTTATTGCCACGTAATCACTGAAATAGTTATAAGGGAAAGGAAATATATTTCTTTCACCCCCTTTACATCCAGTCTCTGCAAGCTATCAAACGGTCACATTACGTCGCGGTAAGGAATTGTATTTTGGCACCTGAAGATAACTGCTATTGCTTCTTTTTCTCTAACTGACCAGTCTCTCGTTTTTTTTTTCTTTTGGTTTGAGATTTTCTCGACAATATTACCATGTTCCCATATTGTATTCATTTCTATGCTTGGCCGGCTCAGGAGATTTTTGTGGCCTAGCATATGTGCTGATTCGTTAATTTTTCGCATTCTCCAGCAATGTTCTCTGTCTACTATTTCAACCTCATCACACAAGAGGTGGTTATCTCCCTTTTTTTCCTCCAGATGTGGTCACCTACGCCTGATGCTTCTGTTTGTCCTCGTGTTACAGCTTTAAGATGTTCTTAAGAGGGCGGCCTGTTCCCCTTTATATTTCGTAGTACAGTGGAACGAGGACAATCGACCCTGGTGGACGAAATAAAGCGTTCAGTCTGAAATCACAATTACCTGAATGCCGGAGAGTACAACGGCTGAAACGCCATGATTATGCACTTAAAGATGAGGACAACAATCTGAACAATATAAATAATTTAGTTCATTTGATTGTATAATAAAAGACTGATACATCCAACGCATGCTATTATCAACAAAGATAATGAGAATACTTTAGTATTTCATTTGAAGAATGAGTACTATTTCGAATTATTGTTCTCTTTTTGTTTGTTATAGATCTTATTGTAAGAAAACCTTTCAACCAAGTAACCTCTGGTCATCATCAGGTGTTCATTGATTGGCTGATATGAAATCTCTCTTGATTATTGTGATATTTTATATCAATGATGTTAGTTTCTGTTCCTTCCTGTTGAGACAGTGCTTCACGATCTGTTCCAGAAATTGATGACGCGACCACTATATTGCAGTATTTCGTACAATTAACTCCTATAACAACTACGCCATCGTCTAGAACTATTATTTATAGAGCCTTTTATATTCAATGGCAACTGGTTTTTATTTATGGAGCCGGTTATATTCAATGATAGTTGGTTTGTACTTTTTTTCATCCTTTAGTATTTCATTACAGATGACTAATTTTCAATATACTTGCATTACTTCGACGGTTTACAGCTACATCACGTTGAAACACGGGTTCTCGTACGATCACCTAGGTTAAGCAACGTTGATTCTGGTCGTTACCTAGATTGGTGACAGCTTGGGAATACCAAGGAAGCTTAGATGAACGAGTGATTTAATAGATAACGGCCCAGCTTTTGAAATCAGAGAATGAGATAGTTCAGCTGTGATACAGCAGGAATGAACAATAAGTGATATGGCAGGGATAAACTATCCCAATAATCAACGGATATCTCATTTCAACAATCAATGGACACCTGATGATGACCAGTAAAAACGTAAATTTTTAAGAGGCGGAAAAGGAATATTGTTGCTATATTTGGGCAGGAGTTGCTCAGACCTCACCTTCCAGAGTTCAAAAGCGTTTTCAAGTCTTGTGGGAGAAGAATTATTTTTCATATTCCAACCTCTCTCATGTGCGGGAAATGGGGAACCTCACATTACTCTATCGATACTAAAATGAAGTACTCTGACGATTTGCATCTTCTGTTTCCAACAGGTATGACCTTCACGGTTAGGACCCACCAGGCTATTTACATAGCAGAAAACTACCCACATTCCATCGGCGAGAAATAAATCCACTCAAACAGCTTCTTCGAGCGAATTGCTGCCCTATGGAACAGACTACTTCGAGGATGTTTCCCCAATCACTACAATCTTAACCTGTTCAAGTCTATAGTCAAAAGTTCTTCTTCTGTCAATATAAACTACCCTTAACGTAATCCTCTACCTTGAGTGGCTCCCGGAACTTGTACATTGTGAAACTTACTGTAATAAATATCAGCCAAGATGATAGCAATAGAACGAAATGCACATAATGACAATAGATATTATGAGAGGAATTTTATTGATAATTGATTCTGTGAATTGTTATTGGATGGTTAATATCAGTTTTTTTCTTGCAAACGCATTGTCTTACAATGCCATATATAATAATGCAAGTTGTTTTTATTCTCCTCCTGTCTTTGAATGAATACGCTAATTTTGGGAAAACCTGAGTAAAAGACCAGCGTGAGCGAATGTTACTTTTCCGTTGCGAAACCAATGTTGATATAAGACATGGGGGCCCACTATACTTATGCCTCTCTCCCTTTCATTCGATCTATTCTTCTCCTCTCTCTCTAAATATTTACCTCTGTGTGTGTTTGTGCGCGTGTGTTTGTGCGCGTGATCGCGCGTGTGTATGTGTTGGGGACGCGAATTGCTTTTGCGACTCTTTGTTTGGCTTTCAATGAAGTTCTCACTCCTCCACGTATCCCGGTTTCTGCTTACGTTCACCTAAAATAACAACCGAACCATATTAAACAATATATTGTTTCAGTTTGTGAGAAGATATGCGCCGCTTGTGTGAAGGAAAGGCAAACAGTTCATTGGGCACGTATTTGTTTTGCTTTTTGGGGGTTTTGTTATTTTTATTTATTTATTTTTTTTTTTTTCAATTTTTATTATTTTATTATTGTTCGGGGAATGGAATATGCGGACAAATGATGAGAATCCAACACAAAAAAATAAGGTAATCAATTTGGCCAATGTTTACATTATGTTTACGGTTGTTTTGATCGGGTTGTCTTAGCTTTCATGCAAAGAAGTTCTTCGTCTTTTTCTGCCACGAGGTGTGTATATAAAAATTAATTATGCACCAACTAGTTCGAATTATAATAAGATTATTTTTTTTTTTACACATTAACGTTGTTTAGCAGTTGTGTATTTAGGCAGCAATTACTCTCTACTACATGTTTCATAAAAGAAGACGCACTTGTTGCTTCTTTTATGTTATATCGTTATTGTATATGTCGTGTGCGTAAAAGACGTTTTCTTTTTTAACATACGGAGTGTAGACAATGTTCAAACTATTGTTCTTTCCAACGCTTTCATCAAATCTATTAGCTATTTTCAATGATTTTTGTTGTGCTATTGTAAAATTGTACTACATACATACATACATACATACAGAAGGCATTATGGAATAGTGGATAGCGGCTCTGATTGAGAGAGCCAAGTTCGAATTCCAGTCGAATCCATTACATTCACTTACTTGGAAAATGTTATTATCACGTAATTAACCTTCTTCTCCCTCCAGCTATGGTAATCAGCAGTCTGGTTCTTATAGCCTTGGCTGGCAACTGGTCTAGGTGAAGAACAACTCTGACTTCAAAACCTGCGGAAGGTTGTTTTGGAACCTTGTGGTACGTAGTACACAAGGTCTCTGTATTCAAAAAGTCTGGTTGGTTATGCACAAATACTTCAACACTATAATCAAATCATATGTGATTGTGTCTGGCTGAACTGAACTGCTTGACCCTCATACGTCGAATACTACACGAGGGATCACCACATTACATATATATATATATATATATAAATCACGCCTACAATTTAGAAAGTTTTTTGTTGTATGTTAGAATTATTGTCGTCTACGCAGTATAGTTTGATTATGAATTTGACTTCGTGTTGGCTATTTTGTGGCTAAAATAATTTTTTATTCATTAGTGAGGTCTTCGTGTGTTCTTCGGGAACGAAGACTTTCAAGTCAAGCCGACTGTCGCTATTTAGAAGATAAGATTAGCAAAACCATTCTTGACTATTCCCTGGCTATCAGAAGTTTGTAAATATCATCCTGTAATAGTGAATCGTATCACTGTTATTTAAGATTACCGAGAAAAGGATATATCATGTCAATAAATTAGATACTTACATCGGTAGCTGTAAATACGGCACGATTTTATGCATAGGATTTTATCAAATATAACGATTCAGAGTAAAGTTTTTTATCAGATATAAATTAAAGTGGCGTTATTGTTAATACAATAATATGATATTAGCGCATGCTGTAGGGTATGTTATTCTATACAATCGTGTTCGTATATTTGAGTAATTAACAGTTAAAGATAAAGGCCAAGGAGACAGACGTAAAACAGGATAGGAACAATAATTTCTTCCCAGGTTTTAAAATTTCATTAGTGGACATAAAGAAGGAATTTTTAACATTTAAACATTTTTTTTTACATACAAATGAAAATGTTTGGATGTTATACGCGAACAGGATAATGTCGAATTTAGACGTATTTCTAATTTTTTCTATCATTTGGACCTAATGGTCAGAATTATGGTCGGAAGCGGCAGATTCCAAATACTTGGATACTATTTGCAATAAGAGAACCACGAAAGGAATCCTCATGTATTTAAGCAAGGAAATTTTATTTAACATCTTTAGCTATGCTTTCTAATTAAGCGTCTTAAGAGAAAGTTGCTACTTAAATAATTACCTGTTAAAGCAACTTTTGGCGGTTAAATATCCAGAACTTTAGTCGACTGCGTCGAGCATGAAACAGCCTGTCGCCTCTGAGTGTTTTCATTGTTTACTTTTATATTGATATTTACATACGCTCTATCTCTGATATTGAGCACTTTATCCCATAAATATAGCAGACTTTAAAACTATATTTCTGCATATATATATATATATATGTGTGTGTGTGTGTGTGTGTATGTCGTTCATAGACAGTACTGTTTCGTTGTATCACAGCTCCTCAGTGCGACTAGACACCCGAATGCTTCAAGTCAGGGGCTTGCTCCGCCTTTGCCACGAGTTGGCCTAGTATTGCAGTACCCCCTGAAGTCAAGCCAGTCTCATTACCAGGGGAGACAAAAAAAGCCAAAAATAGACTTCCTGCTCGCTATTCACTGGAACTTCTCGGCCGAAGCGTTTTCGAATAACCAAGATGTACGTGAAAACTTTCTGAGAGTTAACTTGTAGAAAAAGACCTGAAAATGAAAAATTCCACATTGAACGAAACGCGTCGTTTAATAATACAGTTTTCCAATTGTCTTTTAACTTTATATATATATACATAACTTTACATATATATATATATATATATATATATATATATATATAGACATATGTTCGCTGTATCACAACGCCTCAGTGGGGCTAGACGTCCGATTGTTTCAAGCCGGGATTGAAACGCGACTGATTTGACATCAGTCATATATCTTGCCGTCGCACGACAGTAAGGAAGAGAAGTTTTCTCTATGTAAACTACGCCAGCAGCTCGAAGAACTCAATTTACTTGAAGAGTAATATTTGATATATATATATATATATATATATATATATATATATATATATATATATATATATATATATATATATATTTTGATTTACTTCTTCCTTAGTTCTGAATTACTGAAACGAGATCAGAACTATAGAAGCAGTAAATCAGTGAAAAACACAACAACAATAGACTGTTTCCTCAACCTAAAAACAAAGATACTTGTGAATTTATATAATTATAGATAGATAGATAGATAGATAGATAGATAGATTTAATTCTCCCAACAATAATGTATCATTGCATTTTATTTTTGAATTATATATTCATCATTACTTCAATGGTTTTTCTACCAATTATTATTCGATAGATTTTGAGCAAAATTCCGCTGTTTCTGATGTGAATAACATTTCAACAAAACTTGCATCTGCTTTTATTCTATTGGCTTGGTGCATAATTATCAGGCGTTTGAATTAGTATGAAAAAAGAAACATAACAATACAAAAATAACATTTTAAAATGATTATTCCGGAGCGTATAATTATCGGTACGCATTTTTTAAACCTGAAAATAAAATATTCTCTATTAAAAAAATAAACAGAACAGAAATTTTTATTAAGAAATAAATCGACTAAAAAAACGCCTGATAATTATGCACCAACCCAATACTATTAAAATGTTCTCCATTAAAAAAGATTTGCAGCGATTGGGAAAGATAAAAATCTATCATATATGATATCGCATCTTTTTCAAAGATGGAAGTTGATCCCTCTCTAAAATGAAAGTCAAATCGGCGTGACTAGGTAAAAAACCCTCGCAAAAAAAAAACAAAAAACAACAAAACAAAAAAAAACGCCGACCGTTAACCTTTGACACTGACTGTACGTTTTTAATCAGCTCTTTTCATGTTAGTCATGCTTGTCTTATTCCGTAGTCATCGCTGAAGAATTATGTTACGTAAAACAATGCCTGTTGCACTATGCTTTAAATTTAATTAATGATGTGTCATTCCAGATGAAGTCAACGAGTTCAAAATTTCAGGACTGTTGTTAGCTAGGTCTTCACTTCCTTCTTTAATCACATCAGCGGTATGAGAGAAAACTATACCTTCTGGCATTTGATACCATAGCTCTTTATTAAGTATTAATCAGTCGCTTTTCCTCTTGTTAATGTTATTTTTGGTACATAATCATACAGGGTTGTAACAGTGAACACTTCAAAATCGAAACAAAATACCATGGACTTAACATGTAAGCAACAACGAACTTTTAAAGAAAATAGAAACAAAAAAAAGACATCTATACAGAAATAAACAGCTGGAATTTCTAGTCTACATAATTAGGGAAGGAGGGCTTAGAAAATGACATTCACAGATCATACTATAGGCATTGTGGGCATAAGAAGACAGTACATAACCTTTCTAACGTGTTTATATAAATGGTTGACAGAACAGGGTTTAGAAGTGATAGCAGAAAGAAATTCTAAGAGCTACAAACAACAAGGAATTATGGAAAGCCATAATTGCCTATGTCTTGAGAGGAATAAGGCTGATAGAAGAAGCTTATCCCAGGAGATTTCCGTCGTTAGGATCAATCAAAATATCAGTAAATTCCCGCTTTTCGTCTCTTAGGGTTCCTTTTTAAACAAGTAGATATTGTTGAATAGAGCCCATCGACCAGATATCAGACATCATATTTTAATACAAGATTCATTTTTAGCAATGTTACGAGTTCATGCTACCATAGTTGGTGAGATGCGTGTAGTTTAACTGAAATCGACTCAGAAGTTGAAATCGGCGACCGAAATTAATATTGCGAGCTAGTCTTCTGAATTTAATTTAAAATTAATACTTTTTGTAAGAGTATCAATACATCTTATTCTTCCCCACCAGCTATGGGTTAAATAGCATAGTAGATTTGATACCAACAATAAGAGGTGTAATTTTTGAATGCTAACTGTATAGAAGGCAACTAAACCCACTCTAAAAGTCATGGCAATTCACAGGTATTAAAGAAAAGGTATCTATGGACAGTTACACAACCACTGACTCTTTGTAAAGATATACGGTCGATTATGTCCTGATGGAAGAGGTTATTAATAACAAAAAGGAAACGTTACCTTTTTAATACATGACAAAAATCTTCATTACGTAAAATCACTCTATCTCCAAATGCAGTGTCAACGACGGTGATATCCTCCACGCATCAACCAATTGTACTGAGATTATGCAAAGAAATCCTTGGAACTTCATCAATAACGAAGAGGATTTGATTCTTGAGTAAGGGTGCGTAATTTGAAGTCGGGAATATATCTCAAACACAGATTTCAATTAACGCCACTGGCAATTTAAATAAATAATCGAATGTTTTATCCCCTGAAAGCAGAGTGGCAACAATTCCTGTCCAGGAGACTGAATGATAAATTGTTCTTACATAGTCGCAAAGGAAATTGGTGATGAATGATTTACCTGAGCTACGCGGAGTGTCAACATAAAACAACTTGATTGTGAGCTATCACCAGTGCTGAGTCGCCTGACACCTTTTGTAATTAGCCGCTTTCAGCGCATTGGTTAGTTGATCAGTATCCGTCATTGCACATACGAATATCTCGTGTTTGTACTTTTGCATAGTTGAGATAAACTATTTCTTGAACAAAGAGAGAAATCATTTGTGGTCGTCTTCCTTTGTAATAATGGATGATTGAATGTTAATATGTTTTCCAAACTTTGGTCTGTTGATAATAATCCCATATTTTTTGTGGACAATCTATGCAACTTCAAGGTCTTTTGAAACACAGAGGCCTCATTTCATGCATTGCCATTTTCAGTATTATTGTCGAGCAAGGATTTTTTTAATGGATTTTCAAGCATTCCATTAATTTTATAATATTTAAAATTTGTAAGCACCAACAAAGTGAAGAATTTGAAATTTGAAATCAGGATTCAGAAATATATATTGTCTCGTCATTAAACGTTTTTGGATAATCATTTTTCCTTTCTGCGTGCAGACAGGATTCGGATAAAAATATACCACAAGAAATATGGATCATAAATCGTTTGACAAATCTATATAGATCGGGATTCTCAGATGGATTTCGAAATTCAGCAGAAACACAATTACTAACTGCTACTCACTTTTTTATTTTGTTTGACGTTCGTGCAATGATGAAGTAGTCCTTGTTGTTAGAATTTAATATGAATATAAAAAAAAAACAGATACCCTGAAGATTTGAATCCGTTCTGATGTATGTAAAAAAATCCGTTAAAACGGACTGGATACACTCAGGTAAACAGATCAGATCGATTTTCCTAAGTTTTCTCAACGTCAAAATCAGGAGAATTTGGATCACATGTTAAAATGAAAAAGACATCAATTTTTTTTTATATTTAGCAACAAATTTCATACCATCTTGATCCATTTGTTCCATTTTTTCCAGAATCTCTCTTACATATTTATAAGTCTACCATTCGTCCATAATTTGAATATTACCGTCAAATATGGTCTGGTGCTTTTGTTATATTGGTAAAGAATCTTGATAAAACACACAAAAGAATCAGCAATATTATTTTTCCTGACCTGGCATCTCGGCTTCAGTCACTTTCCTACCGCCCTAATTTAGCTTTCCTGTACATTATTCTATAAGCATTTTCATGCTAATTGTTTTGATGAACTTTCCTCCAAGGTATCTAAACATTACGTATTAGCGCAGTACAGGACAGGAACGTCTTATCATTTTACAGTTGAATTTTCTAGATGTAACCGTTGGTTTTATGCTAATATTTTCTTTTTCTTTCCAAAAGTATTAAAAAGGAAACTTTTTGTGAAACTCTCTTCTGGCTTGTGAAACTCTCTTCCGGCTTGTGAAACTCTCTTCCGGCTTGTGGAACTCTCTTCCGGCTTTTGGGTTTCCTGTCATCTTTTATCTTTAAAACATTAAATCTAATGTCAATTGTTATCTACTGTCCTCTTGATCCCTCTTCATTTATTTTTCTCGCTTCGTAATAATATTTTTCTTTTTTTTATTCTTTCACACTCTGTACCCCGCTGAACTGCAATATAAAACCAATCGTTCTACACAAGAGTGAATGCTAGATAATTTCTTCAGATGTGAAAAAAAAAGGCAAAACGTCATTCTACAGAAGGATGGTGAGAATAACAAAGACGAGACATGTAAGTAACAACGAAATCTAAAGTAAAATAAGAAAAACAGTTACTAGAACGAGAATGAGACATTAAAAATTTCTGGGACACATAATGAGGGACGAAGGCCTAGAGAATCTGATACCCACAGGATATGTTGAGGGTCAAAAGCGAAAGAGTATGAACCTAGCTGGCAGTCTTCTGTAGATTAAATTCAAAATAAAAAAGGAATGGTATCAATAGTAAAAGGTAAAATATTGCTTAGAAATACAAAGGATAGAATGTCGTGGAGACCCATGATCTTTCATGCCGTGAAGGGTCAATGAACATAAAAAAAGGATACAGATTGTTGCATGTTATTTGGAAGTCTAGTTACGCTTTGCCATTACATTTCTATTGTGTTGTACGTAGCTAAGTTAATTAAATCTCAATAAGGAAAAAAAAAACATACTCAGCTTTTTGTAATTACAGTTAGAATTGAAAAATCTGAAAACAACGGCAGAAGTTTCTGGTTTCTTTTGTGGAATAAAGAAAGTATATAAGTCTACGTAAATCGGTACGTTTTTCACTTGCCAATTTGAAAAAAGTAATTTTGTGAGCACACACTTTTAAAAAAGAAAAAACAAACAAACTCCATTTCCGAATAACTTAGTAAAACCGATTAGCATTGGTACTGGCAAGTTCAAGTTAACAGTAGTAGGCTAATACTAAATCAAAATCGAACACACAAAGAATGGTGTGTCTAACGAGGTTGCAAATCACAACTTGGAGGAAGTCAACTTCGGCACAAAATCTGATTGCAGAAGATTCCAAAGAAGATTAAATGAATGTAGAAGCGTTGGAAATTCATTATTGTTTTGAAAGATTAAACGAACATTCGTGGGTCTCCTTGTTTACTTAAAGTATGAAGCAATTTTTGTCAACATCACTTGTTAAATATCAATCTCATATTAAGCCTATATTTTTGAATACTGATTTTCAAATCCTTTTTGTGTGGAAGACTAGCGCAAACAATTTTTTGTCTCATTTAACATTTTTGGTCTTATTTTTTCTTCAACTATGTTTAATAAATATGAAAAAAAATATGTTTGATCAGTGGATGAGTTAGTACCGTATTTTTCATTGTTAACCGTGGAAATTATTCGAGTTCAAATAACCGCTTTCAGTTAATCATCTGATAGCCTCCTTTCTGCCTTCCACCAGCCTGGCTGATGTGAACCTCCAGGAGAGTGACTTATGCTTTCTGAGGCCAAAGCCCTCTACTGACATGAACTGGAAAGATTATATTGAATCAATTACCATGTCTGATGCTAGGAAACTTGGTTCACTGTCAATGTTTCTCTTCAGAATCTATCTTACATATTAATAAGTCTATCTATTCGTCCATGCTTGGAATATTGCCGCCGCGTATGGTCTGGTGCTTCTGCTATATACTTAGAGGTTCTTTGGACACCTCGAGGCGGCGCAGTGGTTAGCAAGCTTGTCTCGCTAGAACAATTCCGGCTGAGTAGTGAGTTCGATCCTTGCTAGGTGCCGCATACTTTCGGCCTCGTGTCACATCTCAGCTACGCTTGGAAAATTAGGGCATCTCGACGTCGTATAATGGTTGTGCCACATCTATGCTACGCTTAGAAAATCTTTTGCGGCACCTCCAGGCGGTGTAATGGTTAGTAAGATTGTCTCGCTAGAACAATTACAACTGATCAGTGAGTTCAATCCTCACTGGGTGCCCCCTACTTTCGGCCTTGTGCCACATGTAGGCAACGCTTGGAAAATCATTTGTGGCACCTCGAGGCTGTGTAATTGCTAGCAAGCTTGTCTCGCTATAACAATTACGACTGAATAGTGAGTTCGATCTTCACTAGGTGCCCCCTACTTTCGGCCTTGTGCTACATCTATGCTACGCTTGGAAAATCAATATACTTAGAGGTTTTTGATAAAATCCAAAGAAGAATCTGCATTGATATTGATCCTGACCTGGCATCCCAGCTTCAGTTACTTCTCCAACACCATATTTTAGCTTCCCTGGGTTTTTTCCTATAAGTACTTTCTTGGAATTGTTCTGATGAACTTTCATGTATGATATATAGACTTTATGAGTTTAAGCGCAGTGGTATATTGGCAACAAGGTCACATCATTTTACAGTTGATTTGCATCGGCGTAACGACAAGTTCTTTGCTAACAGCTTCTCTTCTTGAACATCTTCTAGATGTAACTGTAGGTTTTATGCTAACAGTTTCTTTTCCTTTCCGAAAGTATTAGAAAGGAAACTGTTTGTGGAACTCTCTTCCGGTTTGTGGAACTGTCTTCCGGTTTGTGGAACTATCTTCCGATTCCATGCTTTTCAGCCAACTTTAATCTTCAAAACTTTACATGCAATATCAAGCTTTATCTACTGTCTTCTTTATTACTCTTCTTCTATTGTTCACCCGACTTAATAATGCTTTTTTTTTCTTTTTCTTATTCTTTTCCATTCAGTAACACCTAGTCTTATTATCTTTATTGTCTTGCTTGTGGTTCAATGACTAAAACCAATATTAATTTTTATTCATGCAAGAATGCATTTTAGAAAATGGACGAAGAATCACTTGGTATAAATTAAGAACTATTGGCGTGTCACTTGGTGGAGAATATTACGTATTTCACACTATAATCCGATGTTCGAATCCTGGTTTTCCAGGAAGGAATAGAATTAAATCTCAGCAGCTTGAAGAGATATACGACTTATCCATGCAATTAAACGTAACCAAGAAAAAACTTTTGAAATTGCCATGACCAAAATTCGAAATATGAGTGGTATTTTATTTCTTTATTTTATTCATTTTTTAATTTATTCATTTATTTATTTTTTGCAATTAATTTCCAAATATGCCAACCAACGTAATGTATGAAAAAATAATTAAAAAGAGCTCATATTGTAGTAGCACTTCTTACCAAAGTTCATGTACACGTGAAAGTTTCTTAAGGACGAACACTGGTGTCAAACCGATTTCGCACTTGAAATCTGGGTTTCTTATGCTCTATTGCCAACAAGGGCGGCTCTGCCAATCGCCTGTCAACATCAAATTCATCAGACTCTGCCAACGGTTTCTCTTCTTTGGCTGGCATCCATTCTTGATAAGGAAGGAGTGGCCCTTGAAGAAAAAGTCAATGTCCCATAATTATCTAGCAGAAATATTCGAAGTAAAAAGAGGCAAACAACGAAAGAGGAAAGAAAGCGCCAATGGAAAAATACCAACTCAAATAGTTTCATAAAATGATAGAAAGAATTTCCGCAGAGAAATCTAAAAGAATTATTTTGAACTTTTGGGAAGCAAATTAAGTAATTTACAATGTGTATGCATGTATGTATGTACATTATGACCGAGTGGTTAGTTTCTAACAAGAAAACCCGGATTGGTTCGAATCTGACTATGGCCTTTTTTTTTTTTTTTTTTTTTTTTTGCGAGAGAAGATGCGAACGTACAGGTGGGTTAGAAAGTTGTGAGTGAAATTTGGTACACAGAATAGTTCTGGTCGATGGTTAGTACGATATCCTGAAGTTTCAAGAACCTGCTCTGTATGGCTACAGAGTTGGTGTTTATCAAACACAAATTCACTAGTAGACAAGTGTGCTCGGAAACGAGGAAGGAACCATTATATATATATATATATATATATATATATATATATATATATATATATATATATATTTACATTTTTCGGACAATAGTTCTCATATTTGCCGCCATATTTTCGGCCTTCTTCGGGTGGTTAGACTGTTCTAGTTCCACGTGCCATGGATTGTAACAGTTATCTCCTGCTAATTTCCCTCTGAAAGTTCTCCACTGCCTTAACCGGGTATTGAACTCACACTCACTCTTTGGGTCCTGTCATTGGATCTAACCAACGCCTTTATCCACTGTGCTATGTGCCCATCTGGGTATGAATTTCTGGGTATTATAAACCTAATGTCCTCAGCAACTATTTTTACCAGTGCTCATATTGCAATTTGCTGTTATCATTTCATGTTTTTACCAGAGCTCATATTGCAACTTCGTTGTTATCATTGCTTTTCTCTGGCACTCCTTATTACTGGTTCCCACATTGTATTTATTTCTATGCTTGGTCAGCTCGGGAGATCTCTGTGGCCTAGCACATATATATATATATATATATATATATATATATATATATATATATATATGAAATGCACAAAGTCCGCCAGTTATTTTTAAGACATTTTTCATATTTATACGTTCTTTTTATAGATACAAATATTTAAGTAAATCTTCTCTTTATTAAGCAGTATTAACAGCATTTACCGGCCTGAATTTCAGAGAAATTTTCATAGAAAATATGCGTCCTCCGGTAAATGTTGTTAATACTGTTTATTATAATAAGCAGTATTAACAGCATTTACCGGCCTGAATTTCAGAGAAATTTTCATAGAAAATATGCGTCCTCCGGTAAATGTTGTTAATACTGTTTATTATAATAAGCAGTATTAACAGCATTTACCGGCCTGAATTTCAGAGAAATTTTCATAGAAAATATGCGTCCTCCGGTAAATGTTGTTAATACTGTTTATTATAAACAGAGCATTTACTTAAATATTTTTATCTAAAAAAGAACGCATAAACATAAAAAAATGTCTTGAAAAATAATTATCGGGCCTTGTCAATTTCATAATGTATGACGTCATTTGTTTATTTTTGGATACGCATTGAGTAGATATCAATGTACGAGAGAAAAGCATGGAAGATTGTGTCTATAAGCAGTAAAATCGACCTTGCGAACCGAAAGCTCTTCTGTTGCTCAATCAGTTAAGGTACGTCAGGCTATATGACGGTCCGTATAGGATACAGGTTCGATTCCTGTTGGAGGACGCATATTTTCTATGAAAATTTCTCGGGCATTCAGGCCTGCAAATGTTGTTAATACTGTTTACTATAAACAGGGCATTTACTTAAATATTAGTATCTATAAAAGACCGTATAAACATTAAAAATATCTTAATATATATATATATAGATAGATAGATATGAATTGCACATAAAGTGTGGTATTATTGTAACAGTGTTCGATGTTATTGTTGAAACTTGACTAATGCATGGAATAATAATGCAACACAAAATGTACTTAGAACAAAATGTATTGAAACAAGAAAGGGTACACAATATTTACATATAGTCTTTTGTATATTCCTGGTAAGACCGTTCCTGGAGAATGTGTTGACTGAGTCCCAGTCGGGCCGAGTCTCTGGTTGAATCTCTTGATTCCTCCCTCTCTTCCCGGTACCAACCATATTTATATGGTCGGTACTCCACTATGCAAATTAGGTGGATCCTACCACAACAGTTATATAACAGATCTATAAGTTATATCTATATAAAAATATGGACGTCTGTGTGTTTGTCTGTACATCTGTTAGAAGAAAAACTACTTCACCGATCTTCATTAAATTTGAAACATAGATAGCAGGCATAAGAGGCAGTGTAATGAGATAGATTTGATTTATTTGTGAGGGGTGCAAAGTGGACAGAACCCCACCCACCTTGAAAATAAATGTACTCATGCATTCAAAAACTACTGAATAGTTTGTTTTTTTTTTTAATTGGAACATAGTTTTCCGTCATGAAAGTGGATTTAATATACTGTGTACACGTCAATATTATTATGATCAAAGGACGTCCTTAGTGAGTTTGGGGGCACGAACTTTCCTCAAGTTTTTTTCCTTCAATTTATATGAAATTTAAACTCAGGTAAATGCCCTGAAATAATTCCTATTCTCAAAATATCAGCCAGGTTCAATAATATCAATACACCTTAATGGGGGCTAGCCCCGTCTCCACCTATATTGAAAATTTTGGAAGAACATAACTGGTCTTTCAAAATATTGGACCTCTATCTTCCAAGTATTCGAAACTCTATTATCACGGAGTTTTTACCATAGGGCTATATGTTTTAGTCACCTTGATATATTTTGAATCCAATTCCCAAAGAACTTATACAGAGTCCGAAGTGGTGGCATCGCTTAAACCTATACAATAACTACGGTTTCATTAATATGCCACGTTACAATTTCTTTGAATTCTTGATGAAGTCGTTTATCCTCTCATGGTCAAACCTAAACAGCTCTATATCCTTCAGATGTCTTGTTTTGCCTGCTGACTATTGTGAATAATAATTAGGCTACACCCTTACTACAATGCCTTCGAAAAAAAATCTGTTTTGGACCACCTAAGCAATGGCAGCGGAGGAAAAGATAAAGAGTTGAAGAAACTGGAGATCGACGCATCAAGAGAAAACGTAGAAGGGGATGCAGCTTCACGAGCGTCAAGATGTAGCGGATCTAAGGCGAATATTAGATGCTCCACGGGCTTTAGCAGCAAGACAGCCTGAAAATCAAGAAGAATCTGACAGAAGATGTAGATTAGATGCTAAACGGACGGAAGCAGCAAGGCCGAAACTTTGTAATAAATATGGCGACAAAGATGAGGGCAATAGTCCGAATAATGTAAATAGTGTACACATTATCTCATCTCAGAAATATAGACAGATACTCCCAAACCCTGTTCTAGTCTAAATTTTCTCAATCTGATCAAGTACGTTGGCCGCTGATTTCCTCTCTTCCCTCAATATGTCCTGTGAGTATCAGGTTTTCCTAGTTCTCTCTCCTCGTCACCTCCACCAGAAATTTCATCTGCCTCGTTCTGATGTTAAGTATAAGTTTGCTTTTTGTTGCTCATATTTTCGGTCTATTTTATCCTCGGTATATTTCTGTAGAACCACATTTGTATTGCTTCAAGTCTCGTCTTCATCTTTGTGGCGATTGTTCAACATTCACTGTTATTTGTCTCTGGAAACATTCAGTCGCACGTTTGACAAAAATACAGGAGGACAGATATCAGTTAACAGTTCACCATTCTTTTCTTCGTTTCTAACGAAGATTCTATATTGCTTAATACCCTGCTTTGCTTTTAGGAAATATCTTTGGCCAACGCAATGCGTTTTCGGATCTCAGTATCGCACTTAAAGAGAGTGAAATATCGGACAAGGAATAGACTTTACCCTTGAGACAAAAAAAGAATCATACCTTCTGAACTAAATACGAATACACGGATGGAAGAGCCTGGAGGAGCCTAGCGAAATCTGACGATTCCATAACGAGATTTTATGATTTAAAGCTCTCAAGAGGGCTGTTCCCGTCAAAGAAGCTTTCTAGTTTCCACTACAATTCGACTACAATTTTCGTCAACAGTTAATTCTTTGTTTCTGATACGTTGTTGCTTGATTAACGGTTTAGAATGTAAAACAATCTTATCGTTGCAATAAATATTATTTGAAAGAAAAAGACCCGCGAGAAATATTAATAAAAAAAAACAATTTTGCTTTAAAATGAACATTTTTTTATTATATCCAAAATATTAAATTAAAAGAATATTTACACCTACATTTTTTCTCCAATATTTTAGACATCAGAGATGTGTTTGAAAGATCAGAAAAAAAAACGTTGAAGTCGGTTAACTTCGAAAATACGCTTCGTGTGAACAAGCTGAATAAATTACTCGTGAACTTATGTGTACGTTGTATGCCGCCAAGGAGTTAAAGCGAGCGAAATGATTACTTTACTGAAGCAAAAACTTAGCTAAATGCATCTAAAATAGAAAATAACCTGCTTTATCTGCGTTCAAGTTATTATTTCCCTTCTAATTTGATTGAAAATGCAATCGATCTTCGTTTGTAATCGGCAAAGGAAACCCAGAAAACCATATCACCGAGTTCAGCGTAATGCACAAAATATTTTCACTGAGATTTGTTCCGAACGTCAAAATGCAGCTTATATGAGAGGAAAATGTCGGTTGTTTGTCTCTGGAAAAATTCAGTCGCACGTTTGACAAAAATAACGGGTAATCTTCGAATTTTACGGTTTAAAATTATATTTAAATTTGCATTTAAATTTGACTGAAGAACTCAGTAACTAAAAATGAACTTCAAGTTATTTCTTAACTACAGAAATTATCATAATAGAGCGAAATTTTAATGCTGTACAAAAATTATAGAAGTCGGCGCCATTTCATATTGTAATTACTGACATGAGATAACAATATAACATGGCTTCGCGGTTGGAAAAGGAGAATGGAAGCAGGAAGGATTAAAATAGTATAAACCAAAAATTCGTCTGCAAGAATCATTAAATTGTCTGTCATTCCTTCCAATATCTACGACATCAAGTGACCAATATTACTGTCTCTTCAATTTTGAAAAGTGGGCCAGTTGTCATCTTATGACAAAATGACAAACGTAGCTCATTTTTTTCTGAAACGCTTAAGATGACAGTCAACAACATTACTATACAGTTTAATCTTCATTCGTATCAAATTACATTTCGTAGATATTATTTATATTTTCTATCGTGAGTTTAGTACGGCACCTTACCAGGTGTAGATAGATTGTTTTGTGGTCATCTCTAAAGTGGGAATGGCTTGCCTGCATCACAAATTAGAGGCTTCATATTTTTTTCTCTCTGCGTTTTCGGTTAAAGAATAATAGCATTGTTAGAATATATTAAAATATTTAAATCGTCACGGAAGCGTAGATTTGCTTTGAAACGCATCCTAAATTACTTTGTAAGATTCCGTTTCAGTACAGTATCAATGTTAAGTAAGAATGGATTCTTTTTTTATAATACAATATTTCTTGCTAGCGGCCATTCTGATCTGATCGATCAGAAAAAGCATTCAATTAGAATGAAGCAAGAACAGCATCATGTAACAAAGTCTTTAAAGTATTTACATTTACAAGTCTATCTTTAATGTATTTACATTTAAAAAGTCTTTAAAGTATTTTTGAATAAATAATTATATTTAGGGCCTACTTTTGTATCAAGCATTGTTTTTAAAAAATAATAACAACAATACTAAACTTTGGATTATTTACCTAACGAGTCCTTTCCTATTTTCTATATATTTTCACACACACACACACACATATATATATATATATATATATATATATATATATATATATATATATATATATATATATATATATATAAATATGTTGTAGTGGTTCCAACGAGAGAAAAGTATGTATATTAAAAAGAAGAGAAGAGAGGTGCCGCAAACATTTTTGGTTTGTAATGTGGATTTATTTACAAAAAATATCATGCTTTGTTTTACATAATTTTACGACACGTGTTTCTGGTCTCGCGACCGTCTTCAGGTAAAAGCGGAGATTTCCACATATTATTGAAAATGATTAATTTTTTCCTTTTGTTCAATGTTAAATATTCTCGATATGAGACATTCTCTGTTTGTGTGTTGGTAATCCGAATTTCTTTATATATATATATATATATATATATATATATATATATATATATATATATATATATATATATATATATATATCATAAAATAACTGATTTAAAATATATTAAAACACACAAACAAATTCATAATTTACTGTTTCAAAGGTTACAAAGGAATCCAATCATTCAGACACGGGCTGTAAATTTAAAAACCTCTAAACCGTTGTATCTTAGAAATGGATAAAGATATACTGGAATTCTCCGAGGATTTTATAACATTGTTGGGCCCTACGATGAGCAATAAGAATGTACAATTGCTTTCCAAGCTTAATAGAAATATCATGATGAAATCGATTATAAACGAAAATGTCATGTTCATC
>CAHIKZ030005632.1:3970000-4072500 GCA_903632075.3 Acanthosepion pharaonis | reverse complement strand
TTTATTGATGTTCTTTTTTGGTGGAAATTTCAAATTCAATGTCTGTTATTAAAATACAATTATCTTATTAGCATTTATATTCATGGTTACACAATCAATTATAACTTACTATTTTACTTAAAATATTTCCTGAATTCTTATCTTTAGAAACTGAAAATTTTGTTCGAACGAATGCCTGGTATTAATTTAATTTTGACCACTTGTACTACTTTTTCAAATGTTTTAGTTACAGACTTCGGAAAGTAATTTAGCATTTTTGGATAAAATTTAGATAAACGTAAAATTATCGAGTAAGTAATTATTAGTAGTACTATTATCATAATCTCAATGTGAAACGAATTATTTTATTCGTTGTTCTAAAATGGGATGTGTTTATTAAAAATATTCTGTTAATTTAATCGATCTCTTAAATACAGATAATGAAATTATTCACATAATGAAATTATTCTAGTAATCTAAATAAATAAAAATATGAAGCGAATATTAAATCCATTGAATACAGGTTCTTAATTACATCGTTTCAGCCTGAATCGGAGTTCCTGTTTGTCGGTTTTGCATTTTCAGTCTACAGAATGAAATTCCACTTCTAAAATCCTGACTTTCTTTTGTAAATCTTTAATATTACGTAGTTCTTCGCAATAAAAATCTACCGTGATTCTAATGGCTAAGATTTCGTAATAGACGAAATCTACGTTATCTCATTTTTTTAAATTGGTAAAACTTCATGCAAGACAGTAAAGCCACTAACACACAAGGAGTTACAGGGTGTGGAATAATTAAGTACAGAAACATTAATAATGAACGGGAGAGGAAAATCTGTTCGGAAGGACAGTTGATATCGATTGACATTGCATTTAAATTTTTGCAGATTAAAGTTGGCTCTGATGCCTGCAGCCAGAACTTTAAAGTATCAGCCTAATCTGTTCTGTTCATCTTCACACCAACGTCTTAGGAAGGACGTATATCGGGCCTTTTTCCCGACATGCTACGTATTAAACAAAAGAGCAGATTCAGTGTTCAAGCTTTAGAGGAGAACTATTCTAAAATTTCTGAATTCTTAATTCTCGAATGCAACAGGAAATCACTCCGCTTTCACTCTAAAGAAGTTATAGCAATTCATACACAATACACAAAAAGAAGTTGTAGAGAGCTATGTTTGTCTAAATCCTGATTCGACATGCTATAAAATATTTACGTTCATTGAATTTGAACTTTATATATGCAACGTTACGTTTCGAACGACATAATATATAAATTAAGATAATTTAATATTCAAAAATTTTTTTACTTGAAACATAAAAATTCTATAGATTTTTAATTTTCCAGTCGTGCATACAAAAACATAAGAGTCACTTTAATCGATAACAATTTTTTTATAGAAAGTATTTGCTTATTTCAATAAGGATAGATAGATAGATAGATAGATAGATAGATAGATAGATAGATAGATAGATAGATAGATAGATAGATAGATAGATAGATAGATAGATAGATATTGAACAGAATGAGATAGGTAGATAGATAGATATATAGATATTGAACAGAATTAGATAGATAGATAGATAGATAGATAGATAGATAGATAGATAGATAGATAGATAGATAGATACCAGAAGAAAAATTATTAAATTGTCATGAAGCACTATTTAGGAATATATTTTTGTTTGCTCAATGCTAGTGATGACTGTTTCTTGCGTGCAAATAATTTCTGATCTCCGGAGCTTTCATTTCGAAGATGTCTGAAAATAAACATCCAGCTATACAGCAAGTGCCTACTTACGTGCCCTTCCTTTGTTTGAGATCATATAAAAATATAAATGCACGAAGACAAACATTTTCATTCGATTATCTTCAGTAAATAAAAAATCCCATTCACTCTAAATGTGTTGTCTCATATGTACTGACCATTTACATACGGTAGGCCATGACAGTTGAATATAACTAATTTCATTCCATCATATGGCTATCCAAAGAAAAGTAACTGGATGATAATTATGCAAAAGAGCACGAATCAACGGAGAGAGGTCTTAATAATTAAACTTATCTAGTGCTAATGTCCTAGAGGAAATGATCTGTTTATTATGAAAGAGAGGCTCACTATATTTTCGTTCATACAATTTTAATTCAATGGTCTGGAATATGTAAAACAGAGGATCACTAATTTATGTTCATACAATTTAAATTCAATGATCTGGCTGTTGTGAAACGGAGGCTCACTAATTTATATCCATACAATTTTAATTCAATGATCTGGAATATGTAAAACAGAGGATCACTAATTTATGTTCATACAATTTAAATTCAATGATCTGGCTGTTGTGAAACGGAGGCTCACTAATTTATATCCATACAATTTTAATTCAATGATCTGGAATATGTAAAACAGAGGATCGCTAATTTATGTTCACACAATTTAAATTCAATGATCTGGCTGTTGTGAAACGGAGGCTCGCTAATTTATATCCATACAATTTTAATTCAATGATCTGGAATATGTAAAACAGAGGATCACTAATTTATGTTCATACAATTTAAATTCAATGATCTGGCTGTTGTGAAACGGAGGCTCTCTAAATTATGTCCATACAATTTTAATTCAATGATCTGAATATGTTCACTAATTTATGTTCAACAATTTAAATTCAATGATCTGGCTGTTGTGAAACGGAGGCTCACTAATTTATATCCATACAATTTTAATTCAATGATCTGGAATATGTAAAACAGAGGATCGCTAATTTATGTTCACACAATTTAAATTCAATGATCTGGCTGTTGTGAAACAGAGGCTCGCTAATTTATATCCATACAATTTTAATTCAATGATCTGGAATATGTAAAACAGAGGATTACTAATTTATGTTCATACAATTTAAATTCAATGATCTGGCTGTTGTGAAACGGAGGCTCACTAATTTATATCCATACTATTTTAATTCAATGATCTGGAATATGTAAAACAGAGGATCTCTATATTTTAGTTCATACAATTTTAATTCAATGATGTTGTTACTGTGAAACAGAAGCAAACTATAGTTTTTGCATTATTTCGTTAGCGAAAATGCTGTTAAATATATTAATACCAATTTTATTTTTATTTTGTTTATGGATTATTGAGCGATAAAATTGAGCAAATTTCCATTAAATATGGAGAGAATAAAACAAGTATCAGCAACAGTTCTAATGTGTAGCTTTCTTAATTCTTTTAGATGAAGGAAAAATCAACAAACATCAAATGTGTATCACATGGCACAAGCGTAATAGTGATGGCTTTAAAGAAAAACTGAAGTGCAATTCGCAGAAACACTAAAGCAATGTTTATTAAGTTAAATCTTATATGTATAAAACTAATTCACAAATCTCTGATCAGGATCCTATATCACCATCCAGTCCTCATGGGCATGCTGCCCCACATGCCACTATACATCCTTACCAGGGCTGGCCTGAACACTCATCCGCGTATCTCGGTTAACTGATGAGGAAAATAGTGAAGCTGTCATTTTTTTTTAAACAGAAGTCACAAACATCAATGGAGAACTCTCATTAAATTCTTGTTACTATATCACTTGGCAACCTAAGCACATTGTTCGAAAATCTCATGAAACTCCGGATCTCATTGCATAACTCAGATAACGAACCAAAATTATTATTGGCTTAATGATCTCGTGTTTTGAGTTAAATTTAATTACTAACTGATATTAGCGTCTACTTAAAGTGCAAATTAAAATAAATATGTATTAGGATAATTAGGAGACACGGAGTAATGGATAGTCCCTCGGATTGAGGAATCGGAGAGCCGAGTTCGAATTCCAGACGAATCCATTACATTCACTTACGTGCTTAACCCTTGGGAAAGGTATGAATCCTCCTCTTCTCCCCCCAGCTATGGGTAAAAAGCAGGACAGGGTTCTATAGACTTGGATGGCAACAGGTCTACCACAGAAAGAAATAAATAGAAGCCTACTGCAGGAAAAATCTGTCAGTCATGTATCGAAAGATACATGATCACCTAAGCGTGTATCACGCAGTCACATAACTGACAGATTAGTATTATTATGTGATATACTAGAGCCCAAATTGTTGTTCCTAAATTCTAACCAAGGCAACGTAGAATTTGACTGATTCAATCGTTTTCTTTGGCTTATCAATCTTTTGCAAGTTATTTAAAGCCAGAAAATATTTTTAGACAGTAAGAATGAATTTTTTTGTCTTACTAATTGAACCACGGAGGGAGAAGAGTATGATTTATACATTTTCCAAGTTTATTTGCGCGTAAGTTAATATAAAGAACATAACTAAATTTGAAACTCGATTCTCCGGTTAACAATTCCGAAACATTATCTATTACACCACCCGCATATCCGCACCTGGTATTCACAAGTTGTCACCTATCTATCTACTGAATTAACTCGCTTAAGTTCACTAGTCATACGTTTCAATGGGATATGGCTGTAAATTTTAAAACAACATACACAAAGCAAATAATGCAAATAATGCAATCATATTTTCTTTAGACGAATCACGTCAGACAATTCCAAGAAAAACTAGATGGAAATTAGATGGAAAAAAGATACCCCCGTTGGACAAGAATCTTGATTTTTAAAAATTGACACAAGAATTTATTCGTGTATCAATCAGAGAGAACATGCCGTCCTGGGTTTGACGATAAACTACAAGGTAACCAAAAAAGTTCTGTCCGTTTTTTGATTAAACATTGAATGAAGTTGAAATATATATGAAATGAGTGTAGCAATTGTTTTCAAATTCGGACAGCCGGAAGTAAGAACATCAGACGTTATAAAAGACATGCGCACCATGCCCGGCCATCAGTTATAAGCCGGACAGCTGTGAGAAGGATGGAAGTGTCTAGAGAGCTCGTTCGGGACTGTTTCCTTTACGACTTCAAAGTGGGCTTATCAGCAGCTGCATCAAGTCGCCGCATATGTCAAGCGTTTGGGGATAGTGCTGTGGATGAACGTACTGCAAGGCGTTGGTTACCAAAATTCAAGTCGGGAGATTTGTCTCTCCATGATGAGCCTCGCAGTGGACGACCACATGTCTTGTATGACGGAGTCCTGAAGGTGGACATTGAAGAGGACAGTAGTTTAACGTGTGGTGAACTTGCAAGACAATTGAACGTTTCCAATGAAACAGTTAGACTTCATCTGCACCGCCTCGGTAAGACGTACAAACTGAGTAAGTGGGTTCCGCAAACGCTGTTGGAGGTCCACAAGGGACAACGAGTGGCAGCCTGCGTATCGCTGCTTTCCCGCCACCGTACCGCATCCTTAATCAATCGAGTGCCTACCAGTGATTAAAAGTGGGTTATGTACGAAACTCCCAAGCGTTCCAGACATTGGTTGTCTCCACAGGATGCTGCCCCTCACACCGCAAGACCGCCTATGCACCCACGCAAGATTATGCTTTGTGTCTGGTGGACAGGTCGTCAAGTGGTTCATTATGAACTGCTACCAACGGGCCAAACGGTCACTGGAGACCTATACTTGCAGCAATTGAAACGTGTGCAACAGGCATTGCGCCAGAAGGAGCCAGCACTGATGAATCGCAAAGGTGTGCTTTTCCTCCATGACAACGCCAGGCCGCATGTCGCGCGAGTGGTCAGGGATACCATGCAGAAACTTGGGTGGGAAACTTTGTGCCATCCACCTTATTCATCTGACCTTGCGCCATCCGATTACCACCTCTTCCACTCCCTTGATAATCATCTTCGTGGGAAATCCTTCACCAATGAAGCAGACTTGCGCAAATCCCTCACGGACTTCTTTGCGTCAAAACACGTTGGCAGAAGGTGCTGGATGCCGATGGCGATTACTTCGAAGACTAAATATAAGTTACACATACTGTGAAGCGTTTTCTTTTTTTCCTTTAAAAACGGACAGAACTTTTTTTGGTTACCTCGTACATCCAGCTGTAAGGAGGTTTTGAGGAGCGTGGAACCACATCTTAATTGCTGATGTTCCCAGGTCCACCCTGACCAGAGGTGGTAGCACCTGTTAGGATCCCAGCTATGAGCAAATAGTTAACCAAGAAAGTGTAAAAATAGGTTTTAATACCAGAAATACTTTGTAAAACATTATTACCAGCAATATATTTTGGAAAAAAAAATATTACCAGCAATACGTTTTTTAAAAAAAACAAATAACATTACCAGCAATACATTTTTTTTAAAATAATATTACCAGCTATACATTTTTGAGGAAAAAAATATTACCAGGAATAGATTTTTGACAAAACAAAATATTACCTGGAAAAAAGTTGTCGGCATTAAATAAGGAATTGATTTTGATATGCCGTAAAACAAACCAAAAAACACAGATATGAAGAAAATTAAAGGACGGATACTAAATAATTAACAACGAAAATTAAAAATAACAATTTAATGCTTTCAGAAAACAATATATCTGGAAAGATGGAAACGTAATTAATGAAGCCAAAAATCATAAATGAAATGAAACATGAAGATAAAGCTTAAACAATTACGATAATATCAGACAATCAAAAATTGAAATTTCTTTGTTTCACAAAATATTTGAGTCACATTTCCACTCTGACCACACTATGCTAAAGATGCCAAAGGAAATACATAAAATATACATCCAATCATTAAAAATCGTTTCCGCGCATAAACAATAAGTAACCTAGTGATGAGGAAGTTATAAAAAAAATAAAGAAGATATAATTACTTGACATTGGGGTTGAACTTATGAAAATAGTTTACTGTCTCTCCGAAATTCAGTAAGAAGTCTCTCAATTTCATTAAGAAAGTCTAGATATAGAAACGCATCTCCCATAAATATGGTTTTATCACGTATTAATTCACTATGGAAACAGAAAAGAAGAAGCCAATACTCACTCACATATAAATGCTACCTCAATTGAACCCATTATGATAAAAGTTCTAATGAACAATGTATATACTAAACTCTGGTTAATAAAAGACATCTCACAGCCCAATTTTTTTTTAGGTGTAATGATGGATTATATATCATAAAAAGCTCTAGGAACCTGTATAACTCTGAAGTAAAGATAAGTGTATAAAGGCTATGTCGCCCGCACAGTAGAATATAGCCATATTTTTTTAAGCGTTTCACCCAAAGCGAGGCGGAAAGCCACTAACACGCAAGGGGTTACAGACAGTTGGGGCGAGACAAATAGGAGTGATAGAGGAAAGGATGAAGAGGAGGATAGGGGATAGATCAAGGTATTTGGAGACGTCGATTGACATTACATTTGAATAGTTGGAGATTATAGTTATCAGGGAAACAGGAAAAGGTGAGGGAGTTCCACAGGCGAGAGATGCAAGACATGAAGCTATTGGAGTAGAACAGATGGCTACATTTAGCAATTTCGACAGTGAAAGGGTGAGAGCGAGATGCCAGCCTAGTTGAACGCTTAAATACGTGAAGTCTGGGAATAAGCGAAAGCAGCTCATCGGAGTAGTTAACATGAAAGTATTTGTAAAAAAAGACAGTGGGAGGCGACGACACGTCTGTGAGAGAACGACTGCAGACCACGTCATTAGAGATTTCTTATTAAATAAAACCCATTATCCAAGCTCCAAATCCACTAAATATCTAGACCTGATAGAAAAAATATTCCAGTCTGTATAATCGTAAATCTTTAGCCAGAATATCAATATAGAATCATTTCAAATATTAATAGATGTACGACAATGTAGAAATGAGAGCATTGCTCTCTTTAGTCTATGGCCACGTTATGTTCTGTGTTTATACAAGCACAGATTATAGTTTAACATTTAAGTATACTATACTACATCTGAAACAAATCTACTTATAGACATCGGCGTTCTTGCTTTAGCTATCAAGGCAAATAATGTCGGCCTATGCTGATGACGTAGGCATCCACAGTTGGGATAAGAAATACCTTGAAATAAATATGAGCATCCTCTACCAAATAGTTTCAAGAAATGGGACTCAAGGTAAAGGTTTTCCAAACAGAAAATATAATCTTGAATTGGAAAAAAAAAAAGAATAATGGCACATAGACTGAATCTATCATATATATAAATTCTGGATGTGGATTAATTGAATACCAGACACAGCGTGTATGGATCAGTTATAAGAAATTTACTATAAAGAGTTCAGAAAATTGAACAAGGAATAGATTGTTCCAGGGTTAGTTTCGCCCAATACCACAAATTGCTACAAAACGAAAACATTAATCTAAAAGCCTCGAGTCATGTCCTTCTGATCAAGACATTAATATTTGTGACATACATGTCGGCAAACCAGTTCAAAGATATATAAACTCCCAGGCCCTACCACCGCTTTCTAATAGCCTCAGACGAATGAAGACTTTATGTCCTAGCGTGCGCTATCCTTCTCCGAACTTTGCGGAAATATCACAAATTACGAACTGTACCAGAATCTATCTTACATATTTATAACGCTACCATTTGTCTTTGCTTTGAATATTGCTGCCATATATGGTCTGGTGCTCCTGCTATATATTTAGAGATTCTTGATAAAATCCAAAAAAGAATCTGCATTGTTATTGGTCCTCTCCTGGCATTTCAGCTTCAGTGACTTTCCCAGCGCCGTAGCGTAGATTCCCTCTGCCTTTTCTAGAACTACTTTCATGGTATTTGTTCTGATGAACTTTCCTCTATGGTACCCAGACTTTATGAATTTAAGCGCAGTACTAGATTGTCGGCAAGGTCTCATAAATTTACAGTTGAAACTTCTACTTGTAACCGGAAGTTCTATGCTAACAGTTTCTTCTATCACACTTCTCGCTTGTGGAAATCTCTTTCGGCTTCTTGATTCCCAGTCAGCTTTGATCTTCAAAGATTTGCATGCAATTTCAATTGTTATCTTCTGTCTTAATTCTTGTTCTTTTATTGTCCTCTCTATTTAATGTTAGTTTTTTTCACATATTCTGTAACACACAGTACACTCTTGAATCCTAGTGGCTTTATTGCTTTGCTTGGGGTGAAATGATTAAAAAAGTAAGATAAATCAAATCATAGAGTAGCTTCAAAAGCAGCCACAACTAAAATGAATATCACATGGAAATCGAAGTCAATATATTTACTTTCCAAACAACTTCAAACACAATGTTAAGGAAGGAAGCTCCCATGAAGACGCGAAGAGCAATAGCACTTACTGGTCTTGAGAAACTTTATGTTTTTTTTTTTATAATTGCTTTAGAAAAAGATTATATCAATTTCAACCGGAAATATAATGATAATAATATGCAATGTACATAGAATACCTTAAAACGAAATAAACATCTAATTACAAAATAATTGGCAGAAGATCCCTTTTTTAATTTGTTTTTACATCTTAACAATCGTTTGCGGTTTATTTAAAGCTGAAAATATTTTTCATTTTGTGAGTGAATATTGTATCAACAATGCGTTGCAACCTAGAGAAGGTTAATGAATAGAATGATCACACGAAAGTTGATAATATTAAGACAAGAACAATACATATAAGATTCACCAGCGGCGCGTAAAAGTAATAGCCAACTGTGAGTCTTCAACTGCAGGATATCCACCAACTGCCTCACGCGGTCAGATGTGGCACAAGGCCGAATTTATTGTAGGGTAGGTGAGCCCGTAGGTTCCGCCAAAAATTCCCCGTAGACCCCGTATAAAACGTGGTCGAGTAGCTTTCCCGAGACGAGACTCTGCCCTTCGACAGAGTCTCCTCTGGGGATCTTCTCTGCCCCGAGACAAAGAATTTGACCAGGACAGCTGGAGACGAATCTCTAAATGCAGACCAACATACAGTATTTACTACTGTATTATGTGAATGGGGACATACCCATTATCATCCGCAGGTATGCTACAACACAATGTTTATGAGAATAAGTACTTTTTTTCCAGATTCAAGAATAATATTTAACCCATAGTTAAGGGGAGGGGATTGATTTATATCTTTACCAGTTGCAGTTGTACATAAGTGAATGTAAATAACAAATGAGAAAATAATTTGTATGTATAAATGGATATTAAAAAAATAAATATTAATATATTAATATTCATTTATTTGCAGACGAAACCCGGTGAGTTATTTCGATCAGGCTATAAATATTTATGAAATAATTGATAGAATATTTTCTTGCATTCGGATATCCGTTTTGGTTAACATAGAGTACCAACAACCAACCATTCCTAAATAAGCTGTTTAAGCTTCGAGTTGATTTTGTATTCCTCAGTTAAGTTGAATTAACCATCGACAGCTAAACATGTATTAAAATGACTTATGAAGACTAACTTTTTTTGTTGCTTGTTGGATTTATTTTATATTTAGATATTTTAAACATCTACTACACATCGTTATATGCAAAGGAGAAGACATTGCAGACCCACCTGCAGCCTGTCACAGTAATCGCTTTGACAATTGTCTGACTTAGCAAAGAAGATCACCTCAATGGGGTGGACCTCCCCAGGACCATGTCAAATGATTCTGACAAAGTAAGTCATTGAGTGAAGCTAGGATCAAAGCTCTTGACGTCTGATATTTTTTAGTTAGAATAGACAAGAAAAAGAACGATGTTCTTTATAAACAGTGGCCCCCTAGAGAAGAAACATAGAGTGGACAGAGGGAGACAAATGACCACTGGCACGCGACACGAAAGAAAAAAAAATGGTTAGACAGTACACCCCATCAAACACCCAGACCTATGCATCGCTCCTCTACAGCCGTAAGAGGAAGAGGCTACCCCCAGCTGAGAAAGAATCTCGTGTCTAGTTTGAGCTGCAACGTTACAACACCTTCCCAAAGTTTACAAAATAGGACTAAGGTTATTTTGGCTTTAAAATCAGGCATGTCATATCTAAAACACTTAGAATCATTAAACCTTCGAACTATTTTCACATTCAAGAGAGAATATACAGATGGAATTATATGTGAGCGTGCATAAGCAGATGATATCCTGCCAAGCAATGTTGAGAAAACCAAAACATTAAAATTAAGAACAACAGGAATAGTTTAAAAGCACGTGGCTAACAAGGAATCCTATCACTAGATTTCTGCAAAAATCAGAAGTCCAAGCATTTTGTAATTAAAAAACGATTTTTGAAAGTTACTTATTTGAAATTTCGTTTAACATTTTCAAATGAATATACAATTTAGCCTATCTTAAAGTGAGGTAATATACTATTGTTATATGTGAAAAAAAATCTTTAAATTTATGGATATAATAACAAGAAAACTTTGCAGACGTCAAAGAGAGATATGCAATGTAAATAACATCTTTCTTACAACAAAGCAAGAAGGGAGTATTATGCCTTTGGCGTGTTTCTCTACAAAATATACAGGAAGCTTGCTAAGTCTTAATTGTATCCAGAACGAAAGAATTTTATTGTCCAATATACTGGATGTCGGCTGTTCGAAATCTGAGTCTGTAACGTGACTAGAGTTGTATCCTTGGAAATTATTGGAAACATACTTCTAAATTCTTCAGATTATTTTCTGAGTAAGGTTCTAAATTCGTCAGATTATTTTCTGAGTAAAGTTCTGAGTAAGGTTCTAAATTCGTCAGATTATTTTCTGAGTAAAGTTCTGAGTAAGGTTCTAAATTCGTCAGATTATTTTCTGAGTAAAGTTCTGAGTAAGGTTCTAAATTCGTCAGATTATTTTCTGAGTAAATTTCTGAGTATGTTCTAAATTCGTCAGATTATTTTCTGGGTAAAGTTCTGAGTAAGGTTCTAAATTCGTCAGATTATTTTCTGAGTAAAGTTCTGAGTAAGGTTCTAAATTCGTCAGATTATTTTCTGAGTAAAGTTCTGAGTATGTTCTAAATTCGTCAGATTATTTTCTGAGTAAATTTCTGAGTATGTTCTAAATTCGTCAGATTATTTTCTGGGTAAAGTTCTGAGTAAGGTTCTAAATTCGTCAGATTATTTTCTGAGTAAAGTTCTGAGTAAGGTTCTAAATTCGTCAGATTATTTTCTGAGTAAAGTTCTGAGTAAGGTTCTAAATTCGTCAGATTATTTTCTGAGTAAGTTTCTGAGTAAGGTTCTAAATTCGTCAGATTATTTTCTGAGTAAGTTTCTGAGTAAAATTCGTTCTGAAGTTCTGAGGTTCTAAATTCGTCAGATTATTTTTCTGAGTAAGTTTCTGAGTAAGGTTCTAAATTCGTCAGATTATTTTCTGAGTAAAGTTCTGAGTAAGGTTCTAAATTCGTCAGATTATTTTCTGAGTAAGTTTCTGAGTAAGGTTCTAAATTCGTCAGATTATTTTCTGAGTAAAGTTGTAACTTCGTTTACAGAGTCCGAAACTGAATCCATTTGAAAACTTATTAGGTGAGTCGAAATCTTGTGAAAGAAAAAGAAAACTTTATAATTAAGCGCAATAAACGATGGAGAAATATCTTTCAAGATATCTGTGATAAATTAAAAATGTTACAGAAAAGTTTAGGAAAATGTCTTCGAAAACTATTCACGATAATCGATTACAGTTTTCGTGCAATTAATTTCGGACAAAGACATTTTTTGCATTTGTATACAATTATTCAAACTGTATATAAAAGAAATTGTTCATGCAAAGTGTGACAGAATGTTTCCCTCATAAGGATATTTTGGAGAGCCATAGTCACCCACGTCCTGAAGAGACAAGACATATAAAAGAAGATGCATATCGATGGCAGAACAAGTACAAAAAAATTATGATCATGAATAAAAAAATTACAACAACAAATACAGGAAGTTGTAGAAAGCCATGAGCACACACATCTTGAGAGAAGATGGCTTATAAAAAAAATAAAAAGCATATAGATTACACAGTGAGGACAAAACGGGACGGTAAAACGTAAAAACGTACTTGCAACATAACTGTAAGACATAAGCTAGATGAAGGCACCCTTGACACTAAAGTTTTACCATTATGTGGGTGGTATATGCAGGAGGTATTTCTGCCGCATCTTTTATATTTAGTCGTCTCATATCTCCAAATATATTTACTATTTTTGCAATAAATTTTAATAAATTAAAAGAAAAAGAAACCGTATATATATATATCCATCCATATATATATATATATCCATACATATATATTTATTAAAGACATATTTTATGTTTAACGTTGTTATTTTATAGATACAAGTATTTAAGCAAATGCTCTGTTTATGATAAACAGTATTAAATAACATTTACCGGACTGAATGTCCGAGAAATTTTCATAGAAAATTTTCGTTCTTTGAAAGGATTCGAACCTGCATCCTATACGGAACCGTCATATACGCTGACGTGCCTTACCGCTTAGGCTACAAAGAAGCGTTCGGTAGACAAGGTCGAATTTACTGCTTATAAACTCCAATTTCCATTTCATAGCCCATAAGCGGTAAGGCATGTCAACAAATGACGTTCCGTATAGGATGGACAAGGTTCGACAATTTTATTTATTAAAGAAACGAAAATTTAACGTTATTATTTCTCAGACATTCAGGCCAGTAAATGTTATTTAATACTGTTTATCATAAACAGAGCATTTGCTTAAATACTTGTATCTATAAAATAACAACGTTAAACATAAAATATGTCTTTAATAAATAAATTGTCGGACCTTGTCCATTTCTTAATATATACATATATATATATATATATCCATACATACATGTATATATCCATCCATCCATCCATATATATATATACCTACATACATATACATACATATATATATATATATATGAAGTGTAGTAGCTAACAGCTCCGATTGAGGAATCGGAGAGCCGAATTCGAATACCAGTCGAATCCATTGCATTTACTTACGTGTTAATAACCTTGGAAATGATATGAATCATTTTCTTCTCCCCCTTCTCTGGGTAAATAGAAGGACAGACTAGGTTCTATAGCCTTGGATGGCAACTGCTCTAGGAAAAGGACAACTCTGAATTGAAAACCTGGTCTGGGTCGTTTGGGGACCTTGGGGCATACGATGCACCAGGTCCCTGTATTCGGCTCTTCAAACAGCGTGATTCGTTCTGCACAATACCTTCACCACTAGAATCAAATGATTTGTACCGTCGGACTGGATGTCACTTTCTAGGAACTGAGTTGCTTTACACCCATACGTAGAAAATGCCGGGAGTGTCCATTATATATATATATATATATATATATATATATATATATATATATATATATTCGGGTTTTATATATACTTTTGATTTAGTTGTATTCAGAATTATGCTAATGCTTAGGAAATTGACTTAATAAATACGTCGACAGATGTTGAGAACAGTTACATTATGAGTTGACATATTCACTCTTTAATTCATACAGATAAATATATATTACGCCATTGAATCTGAGATGTTTACACTCAACATCATGTCAAATCTATACTCATTACAAATAGACAGAAATATAGAAAAATAGACCGTACATAAACATATAAATAGATCTTTTAAAATAAGAGAATGAGTCTAAGACAGATATACGTTTAGTTCAAGTCATGTAAACTCAATAATTAGGGGATCTATTCAATTCTGCCCCTTTTTTGCGCTGTGGGCGCCGACCAGTCTCACATAGCTGCTTTTACAATGTTTTCGATCTTGATTTGTACTGCGTGACGGTCTAGAAATAGCTCTATGGGAGTTAGCATGCTCATTTGGCCATTGTTGTCAACATCTAAGCAGAATTGATACGCCGATATCTGATATCCGACCGTCCCCAAACGGCTCGAATTGGAAAAAAAAATGTAACATAACTACATTTCTTTGGAATGACACTTGCTTTCGCCGGACAATTTCTTTGACACGATACTTGCTTAAGACTGACTAGTTCTTAAGGATGGCACATGCTTACGCCGGACTATTTTATTAGCACGATAATTGCTTAGGCCGGACTATTTCATTGGCTCGATACTTGCTTATGCCGAGCTATTTCTTAGGCACGAAACTTGCTTAGAACTGACTATTTCTTTGGCACAATACTTGCTAAGGCCGCACTATTTCTTTGGCACGATACATGCTTAGGCCGGACTATTTCTTTGGCACGATACTTGCTTAGAACTGACTATTTCTTTGGCAAGATACTTGCTTAGGCCGAACTATTTCTTTGGCACGATACTTGCTTAGAACTGACTATTTTTTTGGCACGATTCTTGCTTAGGCCGAACTATTTCTTTGACACGATAGTTGCTTAGAACTGACTATTTCTTTGGCACGATACTTGCTTAGGCCGAACTATTTATTTGCCACGATTCTTGCTTAGGCCGGACTATTTCTTTGGCACGATACTTGCTTAGGCCGGACTATTTCTTTGGCACGACTCTTGCTTAGGCCGGACTATTTCTTTGGCACGATTCTTGCTTAGGCCGGACTATTTCTTTGGCACGATACTTGCTTAGGCCGGACTATTTCTTTGGCACGATACTTGCTTAGGCCGGACTATTTCTTTGGCACGATACTTGCTTAGGCCGGACTATTTCATTGGCATGACACTTGCTTACGCCGGACTAATTTTTTAAACACTTATGATTTAAAAATATAACACTGAATGCTATCGTACCGTTCATCATTTCTGACATAGATATTTCACTAGTGAGAGTGTTAGATTGTCACTTGTTTAGCGACGCGTTTTAACATTTTATCCGAATACATATCACCGACCATGCATACAATGAACCCAGTTCAATATACGAAAATTAGGTAATTAGCTACCGAGTAGTAGAGGACGCTTTATGTGCTCATCTCATTTTTTCGCAGTAAATGAGTAAAAGGAATCGGGAGTTACGAGTTAACATCAAGGTTTATCTGAAGATTTATAAAACGCTAGTGAAAACTTAGCTGTTCTTACTATTGGACGGTGCATGTGGTTCTATGAAGTGTGAGATGTTGACTATGGCGTAAGATGGGGCATCCAAAAGCACAAAGAACAAATGTAGATGTTGACAAAGCGAACCCTAGCCTTCCTGATAACGGAAGCACTGAATATGGATAAGGAATCAGTGCAGATTTGTTAAAGGGGACCTGGGAATACGTGAAAAGAGCACGCTAAAAGTATAACCTGATAAGATTTCGCTATTTTTCTGGATAGTCATATACTAAATGCCACATGTGATAGACGCTTGGGGATCATGTATATTTCGACACATGACTGACGAAGCAGAAGATTTTTTTTTTCCCGTAGAAGGTTGCGATTTTTTTCTGTGGTAGACTGATTGCCAGACAAGGCCCAAGAACACAGTCCTGTAACTGGTCAGAAAATAGAAAGCTTCATACCTTTCTCAAGGGTATTCGTGCGTAAGGGAATTATTGTAATTTTATCTCATTCTCGTCGCCAAAATGTTGTAAACTAGGGTAGGTTACTGAATAGAATAATCAAACAGAAGGCCAAGAACATCATATAAGATTTGCCAGCGACGCGTAGAAGTAATCAACTGTTAGAAATGAGCCAAGTGAATTCCACAATGAATCTCCAACTGCAGACCAACATAGAGTATTTATTACTGTATTTATGTGAATCAGGATATATATATATATATATATATATATATATATATATATATATATATATATATATTGGTAATTAAATAAGAGGCTGTTTCTTAACATCTTATGTACGTTTCACATTGTTCTAGTTAACACTGCGCCCTGAATAGTACCTGCTTTTCCCCGAAATCTTACTTCCATTAAGCACGATTCTAGTATTTTTGTAATGGTTCCCTACCAATTGTATAAAGAATGTACAAACTCTTTTCCACTACTTTTTTTCAGCTCTCGAATAGAGCCCTGGTAATTGCACATTCTTTGATACCTTTTATCGTCATTACGTCCGATAGATCATTCGTTTCTACGAACGATTTCATCATCTATTGCTCTCTTACGATTACCAAATCCTGGTTTCTTGTTTCAATGGCAATATCATGTGAAAATAATAATAATAATAACAATTTCACATCCATGAGACGATGCGATAGCTAAATAAAGATGGCTACCGTTAGAAATCAATTCTTCGTGAAGCGATGTCCTCAATCATATCTGTGTTGTCATTGTTCATTTTAAGGCCTTCTTGGTAGTGTCTTAAATTTTTCCAGTAAATTAATTTCCTAAACGTGCCACTTATATACGTATATGTGCAAACGCTAAATTTGTATTGCAACACTCTTTCACTTCTAGAATATGTTCCGCATATTTTCATGTTTTCATTTAAATAAAATTGATCCTATCTTTTATTTATACAAGTAATAACAACTTCAAGAGAAATCATGTTTTTATCTAAGATGAACATACAATGAATTTTTGCATTGACTGAGTGATATATTCGAAGTTCAATATTCAACAGACTTCTTATTTTCTCTCGAATCGAGGGTAATTTTTATGGATACAGGAGTACGCATTGTGTGTATTTTAGTTGTCTTTGACAATCTCATGACATAAACTTTTCTGAAATCATCAACGTCTTCCTAAGTATGACTGCTGATATCAGAAACCGCATGGTCTTAAAATCTTGCTTCGCTATCAAATTTCCTATTATCATTTTCAATTGGCTGATTTTTCTCTTAGAATACGGGAACCTACAAAGGATTTGCGAGTTCCAGTCAGAAGAGAAATCATAGAAACTTTAAAAGACTAAGAAAACTCTGTGTTAGACTAGTATAATAATATAGTATCAAATATATTGAAATTTTATCTGATATTGTTTGTCTACCGTCCAGTTAAAATAGATGTTAATTATCAGTGCAAGGCTTGCCACACCTGAGGATTAAAATGAATTCAACCCTGGAGTTTGGTATACGCTAACTCATTTCCTCTTCTGGGAATGTGTCAACAATCTGGGTGAATATTTTCGGTCTGAAAAAAGAACTGCTTTCATTTTGTATATTCTATGCAAACAGTGACATTCAGTATTTCAACCTAATCCTCTCTTTCCGTTACACTATGGAATCTTATAAAGTCTCTTGTTTCTTTTTAGAGAAAAACGCTTCCAAATCATAATATTCTATCCTCTTTTTTCTTGTAAGAGCGGTGTATTTATATGGAATCACACAAAATAACGTCTCCCAAAACGTTTATTGTCTATATTTCTATATTTCCAAAACATACAGTTATGTCTTATCTAAGCATATTATATATATATATATATATATATATATATAGGTAGCAATCCTTCTTTCATGCACGTTTCATTAAAAAAGACAGACAAGATGCTTTTATTTAGTTTTTTATACAATTTCTCATGCGATCGAATATTTTTTTTTCTTTTCGGATGATAACTTATATAAAAACTGTCCAAATATTCTTTTAATCCGAGCCCTTTCGGCTGTACATTTAGCCATTTTCAAGGATTTTTAACTGTTAAAATTAGGAATAGTTTGTTGTATGTATGTTTTATAAAGTGTTTTCATTTTGTTGTTTCAAAACACGGTCAAGATATTATGTCCATGTTCAAAGTTAATATTATGAAGTGTTGGTTTGTTTGTTTTTATTAATAAGGCTTTCATTATTTTTAGCCTTTCTTTACATTTTATATTAGTGTTGTCGACACGTATGTTCCGAATAGTGTTCGGTAGGTCTCCATGAATATTTAAATGAGATCTAATTGAGCTATTGTCAGAAAGGTGTAGAGTTAGTCTGCGTGTTAAACATGTATATATATATATATTACAATTTTTCAGTATCACATCTAGCGTTTTCTGAACAGGTCTAATTATCGTAATATAAGCAAGAAGATGATTCTCATATACACCGGGTCATTTTTCGCAAACACAGTCTATTTTTGCTAATTTTCCATTTTTAAAAGCCTTACAATATGATCTACAGGTAGAGTTACAAGTAATATATTTTTTAGGGAATATTGAGTTCATACTTTAAAATGTTTTGTAATTAAACCAAATTTGCACAGTTCCTTCTGTTTCGCCGTTCTTACTCCGATATGCTTGATTTGTGTTCTCTTTAAGAAAATTTACAGCATTAATTTAAGTAGTTTGTGTTCTTTTTTTAACATGGACATGATTTTCGTAAATATTTCGGCTGTGTTTATATTTATTTCGAGATAAATGGTTCGGGTTATTATTTCGTTTTTTATAACTATAAATTCATTATTATTATTGTTATTATTATTATTATTATTATTATTATTGGCAGTTTTATGATGACAAGCAACGGCTACAATATGTCTTAATATATGTGCAATCTGTATTCATGATTGCATTTCCAAACGTTTTTTCGGATTCTCATAATTCCAAATACTTTGTCAAATGCAATTCCCAACCATGTTATTGCTTATTGTTGAAGAAACTACAAAATATCAAATTGTGCTTCTCACCAATTTTCTCTTGAATAATTGATGTGCGTTTGGGTCACCCAAACTGAAACATATATATATATATATATATATATATAATCCCCGATAAAAAAACAAAAGAAATAAAGAAAAAGATAATCCCATTAAGTGAATTATTTATTTCAATTTGCATTGGCAATAAATCAGCTTATATCTGTTTCTTATTCTCTTGTCAAATCAAGCGCTTGATGAGTTATTGTTCTTGTTAAGCTATTTCTTAAAATCTTATCTACATCTATAGTGTTTTTCTCAGAAGCGATTTCGCAGGTAAATGCTACAAAATGATTCGCATAAATCCAGCAACATCTCTCTCTCTCTCTCTCTCTCTCTTTTCTTTTCTTTCTTTCTTTCTTTCTTTCTCTCTCAATTGCTTTACTCTCTCTTTTCATAATGTGGATCTTCTTGTCTCTCTCCAGTACTCTGCCTTTTGTTACTCATGGCCATATATTCTCCTTCGTTCCCCCCTCTTTTTAGTCGGGGTGCTTGTTCTTCCATCTATTTACACGCACGCATAGTTGCCTAACAGAAGCGTGGAGTGTTTCCTTTTTAAGAGAAAATTTCCGAATCTACCCTGAGCCAACACCGTTTAAGTTCGCATCTTACGAAATTCTAAATAACTTTCCTACCAAGTTTTATTAAGTATCCCTTTTACTAGATATTGAGAAATATTCAGACCCATAGTTATTAAAACTCCTTGAATTGTCAAGGATTTTATATGCCGTTTACTTATGTTTCCTTTGTTTTATGTGTGACGAATTCTACAAGACTTCTTTTCTAATTATATCTCACGAATTTCAGCTTGCTTCTTACTTTCTCTGACCTTGGTGTTCTCAAATCCTGAGATTCTTGACAAAATCCAAAGAACGATATGCAATGTAATCGATCATGATTTGGCATCTTGGCTTCAGTCATATTCTCACCGACATAACGTTGTTTCTACAAATATTTTCATGGCGACTGCTCTGTGGAGCTTTTTTTTTTCTGGTAGCCCGACTACATGAATTTGAGCGTGTTATCGAATTGGCACCTAGGTCACAACCTTTTATTGTTGAAATAGCTGAATGCAACCGCCACTTCTACCCCAACAGATTCTTTTCTCTCACTTCCCACTTTTGGAAGACTTTCATTTACGCTTCCTTGATAATACAATTTTCAAACGTTTAAAATGTAACGTCATTGTTATCTTCTGTCTTCTTGAATCCCGTTCAAATATTCTCCTTTTCTCAATTCTACCTATACTTTTTTCTTTCAGTTTCATTCCCTATAACCCACTATGTATGAGTGGCATCTCGTCTTTTATGTGGTGAAATGATTAAAAAAAAACTTCACCCATCTACAAGTCTTTCTGTGTTCATGCCATTAGTTCCTGTCATCATCGTCTCCATTATCGTTTAACGACATTTGATGAAAAATCTGAAGCTAAAGTAAACTCTTTTCATTCGATATCTTGAATGTCATATTTACCTAAATATTTCGCAGAATAGCGAGAACTTAATCGGAAAAAATAGGTGAACAATACTATATGCATTCATAGAATTTTAACCCATAGATTATTTTTTTAATACGATATGAAAATATATCAACTATGAATATATATGTATAGAATCATAACATATATTCATCTTCGAAGTTTTATCTGTGAAGGTGATTCCGATGAAATTCAAAAGCACAACTCCATTTAAAACTACAACCAAATTTGTGAACTCTAATACCGCCGTTAAAATTGAATCTATCTCATTAGGTCCACTATTGCAATAATTCTCTTGAAAAGATATGAATCTGATACTTCGCTTCTCGGCTATATGTTAAATAGTAAAGTAGACTGGTCTAAACCAGCTCTGGCTGGTAGCTAATCTAAGAGATGGAAAATTGTATACTTAACAGTGAAGAAGGCAACGAGAAACCCCACCATTATCTATCCTATTCATAGCAAGTCGAATATAATAAAAAGAATCTGCGTTGAGTCACATTCGCCCTCGCCTTGAAGGAATTGACGGTATTGAAAAAAAGGTCCCCAGTTGGGTTTTTTAACTAATAGAATCTGTATTCTTGCAACTTTAGCAGATCAATCATACCAATTCTAAAAGTCTGTGAATATCAATATTATTGGCACAGTGCGCTATGTTATGAACGCAAACCTCATAGGGTTCCCAACACAAATTCATTTACAGATCTTTAGAATGTTTTTTTTTTCTCAGAGTTCATCTTACACATCTAAAACTCTAACATTCGTCCGTGTATTGGATACGCTTGCTATTTCTGGTCCGGTGCCCCTGCTGTACATCTCGATGTTCTTCATCAAAATAAAAAAAACGGATATGCAATGTAATCGGTCCTGACCTGGCATCTCTGTTTCAGTCACTTTCTCACAGACGGGATATGGCTTCCCTCTGACCTTTCTACAAATATTTTTTTATGGCAAATGCTCTGAGGTGCTTTTTTCCAGCTACATAAATTTAAGCGTTCTACTAGATTGGCATTTACGTCCCACCCTTTTACTGTTGATTTAGTGTAATGTAACCGCCACTTCTACTCCAACAGCTTCTTTTCCCGCACTTCCCGAAAATAGAACTCCATTCCTCTTACTTGCTTCCCTGATAACTACAATTGTCAAGAATTTAAATGCAACGTCAATCGCCATCTTCTGTTGCCTTGATTCCCGTTCATCGTTTATATTTTCCTCAGTCCCCCTACACCATGTCTTTTCTCTGCCTTTCAATATCTGTAACTATAGTGAAGAAAACGGCGACTTACCTCGTCAAACCAAGCGACAGCTCGTCGCGTGTATGTCCTACGACGGAAAAGAAAATTACTTACCAAAAAAAAAAAAAGAAACAAAAAAGAAAAAAAAGGACACGTATTCCGCATGACATGCTGAAGACGGAATATTTAGATTAAAAACAAGTCCGTCACAGGAGTCTTTATAAAAGTATTTTGTTACGCAAAATACTTGGCGTCCTCACCCAGTTGTCGACGAATGAAAAAACTGCTCGGCCGATAAAAGAAGTTGGTGTTTTAGAATCGGGAGGAAAAGCTCATATATTTTGGCTACCGCGTTCATCGGCGAGTGAGTTATTTTTCCGACTGGTTACGTGCATTGGGATTTGTGAGATAGTACCTGCGAATCGAGTTTTCGGCATTTTTTTTTCTGCCGCCCGATATTCGAGTCTGAACTTACAGTAATTTGTTCTCTGCGTTGTGGAATTAATCTGCGACAAACATTTCCTTTGCTTTCAGAATGCTTTCAGTAACGCCCTGCGTGCTAGTAGCATTACTGTCTTGCTTGAGTTGAAATGCTTAAAAAATAAAAAAGACTAAGCCATAATAATAAAAAAAAACTGCTAAGGCTTCAGACAAGAGATAAACTCGATTAATCATTGCATTCTGATTTGTAATTCAAAAATTAGACAACAAAAATTTAGCACTATGATTTTTATTCTTATAAGTAATTGCAAGATACTGTTTTTTTATTCATGTTGTAAAAGGACTTAGCCTTAAAACTATCTTTTGAACGACCTACAAGAAAATATTAGCATATGACATCGTCCGAAATGAGTACGAAGATTTTGAGCTTGTGTCTTCATGTATTAAATTAGTTCAAGTTCCATGAAACATAATACATCATCTCTATCTTCAAGAAACAATTTTGTAGAAAAAAATGTTTTCTTAATCATTTCTTATTGTATAATTAGATTAATCAATTTGAATGGCAATTTTTTCTCTAATTATACATTCGAAAACATTCTGAAGACGCTTAGCCTTTTGCTTGATCTGCATTTTAATCAGAATGAGAAAAATTGATTACATGGCGGAAGAATAAATTAGATTTAAAAACCACAAGATCAATTCAGACTACTGTGACGATCCGTGGTAAACTTTAAAGGCCAATCAGGAATATGACAAAAAAAGGGGGAAAAAACAGAAAGAGATTGAAAAAGAAAAAAAAAACTAAATCTTTCAACCTCAAAATGGATTCTTGCAACAGAATTTAATTTTATCTGCAATTATAGCAAATTGGCGTATTTTGACTAATCAAGGCTAAAGTCAGTTCTACGTCAAAGATTCACTGCAAGTGTGTCAGAATAAAATTGGAGGAGTTTTGAGATAATGAGATGAATATCCCTGGTTGTAATGACAGAAGCCTAATTACAACAGTCTTTAACCAACTTAAAAAGAAAGATATGAGAATGGCAGAGCAGAGTTATTTTTAATTGAGAAGTAATTAATACATTTATCTCCAGTTTTCTTTTCCTGGAACTTCATGTGAAAGCCCAGTAATTTCCTCGGAATAGTTTATAAATTTATAAAATTTGAGATAGAATGTGTTACATGTTTCCATTGAAACAGATTATTTGTACACCAGTTTCTGTTGGAATTTTTGGGTAACCTTGTGTACTAGTGAGCTAGCCCAAATGAGCTCATTTTATAGTCCCCCAAGAGAAGGGTTAACCAATCACAAAACACAAAATATTCAATGCAACGTGTATAAAGGCAGCCATTTTGTTTTTCTACCAAAATATCTTCACTGCCAACCTCTGATATCGAAGACCTAAAGAATTACTTAACAGCTGCTACTTTTTCCGAATCTTCACTGCCACTGGATTCTATATTCAAAGACGACGGCAAACATGGTAAACAGTTTCTATTTTTATTTGTAACTTTCTGGTTAGTGACTTTCATTCTAATAGCAAACTAGAGACGAAAAATATAATCTCAAACAATAATTATCTTATTAAAATGGATGTATCTGGTTGGTACAACGATAAAGTTAAATGTAGTAGAAACGAGAAAAATAGTAATGATTAAAATAAATTTCCGTTCAAAATTCCTTTGTTATAGAGAATCCTTTTTTTTTCATTTGTGGTGATGGAAATTTTTGATAGAAAGTTTACTATTAAATGACTAGCAGAGTGTAACGTTTTGATTCAGATGAGAAGCAATTAGACGATGATTGATCAAGGTTAAACACTTCGCCGAATTCATGAAAACTGTTTTAGGATCGAAGTTTTACTCACATTAAATATTTCTTGTGTAGTTTCTTTAGGATTTTCTTCAACTACGATTGGAAGAACCGCAGTATTGGGAGGACGTGGTCGTTCAGTTTGAAGGGAAACGTGAAGAAAAAATTCCTGGTCGAAACCGGTAAATCCCTCGATGACATATCTGGACATTTAAAGCTGCATCTTCATACGGGAAAGGAATATTTCCTCTTAATTCCGTGGCTGAAGAGCCCCTCTTAAATTCACACAGCATACGAGTCCAACTAATCTCATTTTAAAAAAGTTAGAATCAACAGAAAATCTCAAAAAGCAAAAGAACGTAAAAACTTATAATTATTCTTAGTGTAGATATTAAAAGGTAACCTCAAAATATCCCAATCTAAATACGACCGGATTTTTTTTCAAACCTATTAAAAACGCTTTGCACCAAGAACTAAATCGTTAAAATAATTAATGTGCATAAACAATTAAATTTCATGTTATTAATTTAGTCCTATTAAATAAGTTAGGAGGCACGGTGGAGTAATAAATAACGGCTCGATTTGAGGAATCGGCGAGCTGAGTTCGAATTCCAGTCGATACCATTACATTCACTTATATGCTAATACATTACACGTTTTAACTGAGTCAGATGAATCCTCTTCTTCTCCTCCCAGCGATGGGTAAATCACAGGGCAGACCCGGTCCTATAGCTTTGTGAAGGCAACTGGTTTACCGCAGAATATAATTGCAACCTACTCGTCACATATATCGAAAGATAAATGATCGCCTAAGCATGATCACGCATAACACATAACTGAATGACTGAAATAAGTGTATTATCTTTATTTAAACTGTAAAATCAGATTAATATCCTGATCACTCTGTAGATGCAATGTTTTGAAGAATTTGCATATATTTATATGCAGCAATTATTCACCAAGAATATTCCACAGACTTCTTTAACAATATAAATGTTAACTATTTCTATCTATCAATCGCCATATTGCGTTGAAAGGCTAAGTTTAAATATGATTGATTCCTTGTTGACAGCTTATCAACACTTTGTAAATTATTTAAAGCCAGAATTTTGTGTTTCAGATTGTATGAATTTTATGAGAAGATTAAAGTGATACAGATCTCCCTAATTAACCCATAGCTAGGAGGAGAAAAGGTGGATTCATATCTTTCCTAAAATTATTTGATCGTAAGGCAATATAATGAACCCAACTGAAATTGAAACTCGGCTCACTGATTAAAAATTCCAAGCCATCCTTCATTAAACCACCCACACATTCAAGAGCACGCGGTATTCCCAAGCGGTCACTCATCTAAACAAAGACTAGGTTCAACGTTGTTTAACATTTTAATGTTTATACAGGAACAGGTGGTTCAACCATATGTGTCTGTACGCCAATTAAATATGAGATGGATCAAATTATTTGCGATGGGCCAAATCGATGTCACTTGCTATCTATGAAACTTTGCATTAATTTATTGAATTAGAATTATACGAAGTTTTTGAATTTTCAAATATCTAATTTTGGGAATCAATGGTTAAAATGCATGTATATTCTAAAGTTGTTTGACAGATCGCCAAATATTTCTCGGCCAAATTGCCTTTCCAAAACATCTGAACAAATATCATAAAGTATTTTTAGAAACTCTTGGACTAAGAACTTTTCGGTTGTTCCCCTTCAAATGAATTTTAAAATGTACTGCTTAAAAAGAGCACATTCATTTTACATTGATGTAATATGAAATAGTGTTACTATAATTCTTAAAGGCAGATACTAAAAAATACCATTAGCAAGCTTAGTTTAATGTCAGAATGAACACTTTAGAAACTACGTTCGAAAAGAGAAATCACCGTGACAAGAGAGAATCCCCAAACACTATAAAATATCTTATAATATAATGCGATTCCCAGTAGTGAGTCCAGACGAAATTAAATCTCTTATACAAGGAGAAAGGAAAATAGAAAATGATTTATAACCTTAAAGACAAGAAAAGAAGAAATCGCGAATGAAGGAATTTAAAGAAAAAAACAGAGCTAGATAGAATTTTAGTCTAATGAATAAATTACCAAATATAACCAAAGCCCAAAAGGCGAATTATAAACAGAACAAGGACAATCGCAGATCTTTCATTGGATACATTCATCTATAGAGAATCGCTCGGACCAAAACCGTGAAGATAGCCGTTACAAATATCAAAAAAACTCAGTGTATATATTGCACCTGATATTCTTTATATTAGCGTTCGAATATGCTAAATCGGTAGTCGAGGAAAATAAGAAAAATGCTGGCAATTAATTACGAGAATAGTAAAAGCAACATGGAAGACAAGAGGTACAAGCGGAGACGTAAGATTCAAATCGGTGACATCAAAATAAAACAACCGCAGGAATTATCTGAGCAGTGTAATAAAACAACAAATAACGAGACAGAAATTTGAAGACGAATAGACATAGCGAATGATATATTTCAGAAAATGGGAATAGCAATAAAACATTAAGAATATTACTATAGATGAAAAAAAAAAGAATGATACATTGATATGCGGTATCTATCTTCCTATGTGACAGAGGAAGCGGAACCCAGTGTTTACAAATGAAAAGAAAAAATAAACAATGATTCTATAGAGGGGTGAGGATGGTTAGAATTTAGATCTTGTGAATTCATTAGAACCGTGACAGAGGAATCTACACCCAGTGTTTACAAATGAAAAAAATAAACAATGATTCTATAGAGGGGTGAGGATGGTTAGAATTTAGATCTTGTTGTGACGTCGTCCCCCCGGTCGCAGCGCCAACTGTGACGTTCTATCCTGATCTACCACGGCACCAGTTGTGACGTCCCCAAACAGCACCAATTGTGACGTCCTCGCCGCGGCGCCAGCTGTTCGCTCCTCGCTGCTCCGTTCGGGCGTTGCTGCTCCAAACGTGACGTCCGCCTGCCGCGTCAGTCGTGTTGTCTCGTCCTGTGACGACTAACTGGCTTGGTATCGGTCGCGGCACCCAAATGTGACGTTCTAACCTTTTGGTGATTCGGGTGGGAATCTGGTTAGATTTGATATCAGCCTCGTCGTTCCCAACTCGCTTCCAACGCCTGGTTACCAAGGTAACTGCATTGATCTCCAGTCCGCCTACCAACGTTGTGAATTGATCTAAGGCAGACGAGATCAAACAGTGGTTGGGGCCGTAATGCAAACTGAGTTCAACGGGGGTGATACCACACAAATATGCATAAAAGAAAAGAAAATGAAAACTCAAAAAGTTCAAAGTATCAAAGAAAAAGGTAACAAACTTTATGTCTAGTTGTTCGATACATAGGACTGCATCTATCTCCCGACCCGTTCTGTGGATTGTGACAGGTCGTTTCCGCTAGGCAAGTTTTAACGCTTCAAGTTGTTTGCTCTCTAAGAAATTGGTGTTTCGGTGTGTCTTTGGACGAAAGTCGAAAAAACTATTTCGGTGGTCTGGTTCTAAGTCGCTCTTCAAAATAATTGTTTTTTGGGTTGAAGAGGAGTCCTAAATTTGCGTGAATCTTGGTCAGCTATCTTGAGGGGCTTCAACTCTGAAACTCAACTCTCTGCTGGAGCCCGAACTGATTTCTGCCTTTTGGGGCCTCCCTTTTTATTGACGCCGACCAAAACCGGGTTGGGTCTGTTGGCGTCGGGGGTTCCTCGATAATTCTAAATACATATCCACCTCTTTTATTTCTGGTTAGGGATTTTCCACTCTTTTCCATTTTTGGGAACCTTTCCTCCTCCCACTTTCTCACCATACCTCTGAGGGGCGTGAACTTCCTCCCACTTCTTTGTAGCAGCTTCTCATACTTATACTCTGGATGGGGCGTCGACAGCCTTCTTCGTGCGTCACGTGATCACCACTCGGCCAATAAGGTCTTGGTCGGGTATCTTTCCTCCTCCTTCGTGTGTCACGTGACCACCACTTGACCAATGATGTCTTAGTCGGGCGTGAACAATCCGTGGCTTCGTTTCGGGAAAAAAATATCTTGTTTAACTACAAAAAAAATTATCTCTTCTCTTTCCCTTTTCTTCCTTTCAATCGCCGTTATCACCCTTCTAGTCGCAACTGACAATATGACAACTCTTGTTTTACACGTGGTGTTTGTCAGGTATTTTATCGCTAATTTATCAAGATGGGTGGTATTCTTAACATGGCTTCAAAAAAGAAATATCCCCAAAGTTTTCAGTCAGTCTGTCGCCTCCAAGGAAGAAAGAAAAACACTTCTGGGTTCCCATTCATTTTCCTTCGGTACATATTCCTGATAACATAATTTTATTATCGCAGGCCAAAGTTGTTCCGTCGAAAAGAATTCGGTCAGCGGGACTGCTTGTGTGGGATTTAATTTTTCATATCTGTCCAAAGTCCTTTTTAGTGGCCTGTTTCTCGTCACTTATCGAAATAGCATTTTCACTTGAATTTTTCCCTGGCCAGTGGTCCAGCCGTTCGTTTACGCACCTAGATAACACAGCCGTTATCAAAACACATCTGATTCCTTCTTTCTTTCCCTTTCTTTTTTACTTAGAAATTCCCTGTCATTGTAATGACACCCTTTTTCATTTGTTACTTATCAATATTTTCATTGTCTCTTAGCCGTGTGTATGGATGCTTATCACCTACGATTCGTCTCGCCTTTCTTTCGGCCTTCTTTTCTTTCTATTCCTTTCTCTGCCTCGTAAATGGTGCCACATTGTGAATTTATTAGAACCATGACAGAGGAATCTATACCCAGTGTTTACAACTAAAAAAATAAACAATGATTCTATAGAGGGGTGAGGATTGTTCGAATTTAGATCTTGTGAATTTATTAGAACCGTGACAGAGGAATCTGCACCCAGTGTTTACAAATGAAAAAAAATAAACAATGATTCTATAGAGATGGAGGATTCTTAGAATTTAGATCTTGTGGAGTCAGTAGTTAATGATTTTAGTGTTCATAAGATTATGTCCGCCAATGCTGAATCCTAGTCTGGGAACTGTTTTGACGGAGGACGGTAAGTCCGACATGAGATCCGAAGACGGATTGAGATTGCCACGGATGCGTTCCAAAAGCTGGGCAGTGTACTGAAAACAGTAGGATTTCTTTGGTGTCAAAGAAAAAAGTACTGAGCTGATACGTGACATAATCTGTTCTATACGACAGCAAATGTTGTACGATCTCTTCAAATATGAAAAAGAGACTCGAGCCGGCGGATATGTGTTTCTACAAGAGGATACTAAGGATCTCATGGATCGAGCGTGTGAGCAACGATGAGATCTTGGAAAGAATGCAAACAAGAAGGAAGCTTATAATCAACATGAGGAAGAGGCGAATGTATTTTCTGGGAGACGTGATGAGAAAGAAGGTCTTGGAGAATCTGATACTCACATGTGGAATATAGGGAAAAGAGACAAGAGAAAGCAATTCATGACATACCTGACGAGCTTAAGCATGTGGATGGCAGAACGTGGACTTGGGGTGGAATTGGCAAAGGCACGTAACTTATTGAGAGCCAAATGGGCTTGGGTGAAGTGGAGAGCCATGACCGCCTACGTTCTGAAAGGAAACGGCATATAAAAATTAGAATGAAAAAGAATTCAATAGAACGGGCTCCACTTCGTAACAAACCAATCACAAACATAGACAACGTACTGCTGATTGGTTGCATACAGAAATTCAGTCACTATCCACCACGTACGAATACTATCGTCGACCCAGGGGTGTTAGAAATTCGACTCATCTCAATATGTGTACGGTTAAATCAAGCTGAAACTCTGGCTCACGTTTGAAATGACGCGGTGTCGAGTTCTGCCTTTACTTAGATGTGGGGTCGCTTTGGAAATCTGGGTACTGTAAGCGAAAACTGAATACAAAACAGGTTGGACATGGTGGGAGCAACTTCATTCTTCACCTGAAATGGAAAACACAGTAACGGCTAAAATTGCTGAGAACTGTGCCCCATACTTTTTGTTTTCGTCTAGCGTACTAAATGTACTAAATGTGGAGGGAAATAGATTATTTAGAATGTCGTCATGTTTCCGCTGCTCAGAAGTTAGATTCTCTTTGTCTATGTAAGTTTCAGTAACTGATGACGTGGTGTCAGTAATGATAACTTTAGCTGGAATAATGTGTAAGCTGAACATTGCATTAACAGATGGAAATGAGCAGCAGTACGTTTTCTTTAATAAAAATGTGATTTGATGACATTTGTCTACTTCAGATATATGTTAATCACCATCGGTCCCAAATTATATCATCTCTGCGCATCCACATTTTTTTTTACATATTACTGAAATCTGTCTCGAATGAAGACCTTCCCGGTAACACTTTCCATTGTCTCTTGAAAGGGTCGTTGGCAACTTGGATATAAAGAATTTCAATTCTCTCATCCCCAGTAATCATTGAGGAGTCCAAAGATGTTAAATCCTGTCTATGTTAATTGGCCAATACAGTTAAAATACCACAACTGATATCTTCTTTAATCTAGCCCTACCTGTTCAATGGTGAAAATTATCACAATCAATGTGATCAGTCCTTCAGCAGACGATACGTGTCGGCTAAGATAAGTTTTCATTTTTGTCTTTATTCATTCAATACCTTCAAAACCAAACTAGTAACGTTTTCTCATCTCTTAGCAGACCCCTGATTTTAACTATCATGATGAATACGTGTACTCTCAAGGAGGAGACCTGTCTTTGATTGTTACCGACACAAATGTCCACTGCAGACCTCACTTAGAACTTGCACATAAGTTCCATAAAAATGACGCTGATAAAATGGTCGGTACCTTGAACCGCGTAAGAAAGTATCTAAAACTCCCTGTCATGATCTAACTTTACAAGAGTCAGATCAGACTAAAAATGGAACCTTGCTGTTAAATCTAACATAGAGCCGACCGGTTCTCGAATTTCAGCATTTGACGAGTTCGAAAGCGTCTACGCGGCCGTGTGGATGATGAATAATGTCCAACCCCTAGATCTCATTTCCAAAAACGAATCATCGCATGCCCCTCTTCAACATATTGCCGTTTTTATGGAAATTCTTCTGACGAGCTACATTCATTACTTTCACCAATTCAAAGATTTACATATATGACCCGCCACTGGGATAAATCAACATTATTCTGGTTGTATTCCATAAGTAAGGAGGAAGTTCTATTCAGACAGTTTCTTCCAGAGAACCGCTAGTCTGTGTAAATAACTTCACTATCAACTATAATCTTAAACTCTTCAAGTCTCGAATCAACTCTTATCTTTCCTACATATCATCATAAACGGCATGTCTTAACTTTTTATCATAAGTCCATACAGCAAAAATATTGAGTAACCCAATTTCGGGTCTCTTGGGCCTAGTATTAAGTGAGCATTTAGTAAATAGAATAACTACACTATTTAGATATTACAAAACGTATATGTCATGTAACTATTTCTCTGAACGCTTGGCAGTTCCGTTTAGATTGCCTTATTCATTAAATCTTTGTATAACAATATAATTAAGGATTGGCCTAGGATACGTCTTTTATGAGTTGACTGTATTGTTGAAAACATTCATTCAGTCTCTATCATCCTCGTAAACAAGATCTTTCTTTTTTTCCTTTTTTTGGTTTGAAAAATCAAAGTTAAAAAATCCATCGAATCATTTATCGTATTTTGAGTTATTTCTTTCTTCTGTTCCTCCATTTTCATTCTTAGCACAGACCCTGCTGTTATTTTCGCCTTGCATTGATATTTTGCTTGGCTAAGCCGAACATAAATCCACGGCAATAAATTTAGATTTCTCAAACTTGTGTTTTTCGCTGATGCATCGGATCTATTTTTGTGATATTAAGCGAAGAAATCGCCATATAAATCAATCCTAAAAAAAGAAAACGTCAGCCAAGAATCTTCCCCTCCATGACAACCTCTTATAAACAGTGCAGGTATCGCAATACGGTACGTCATTTTATTAAGTTGTTGCTAAAAGCAAATACTTTAAAATCATGTGGTACAGTGTGTCGGATTTTATTATGCAAGTTAATGTTTTCTAACGGTTGTAACATTTACAGGACCTACTTATATGAGCAATATATATTATGTCGTTTAACTTATAACATCTACCATTATTTAAAAAAATATTTCAGCTTTTATTTATGTTTCATTATTCAAGCAAAGTTTTAATATATATATATATATATATATATATATATATATATATATATATATATATATATATATATATATATTATTTGAGGACACATCTAAGTAACAGTTCATAGAAACGTATTTGATTCACACAATATCTTACACATTTGAATATATTCCTTTTTATAAATTTGCATATTAACATACGCTGCCCGTCATTGGGCAGAATTGAAGTCTTTCAAGTGCAATTTTTAAAAGCTTTTTTTTCTCTTTCGATTTTAAACATTCCCTGAATGAGTTTTCGTGCTTCCGAGAAACGTTCCTTGGTTGAATATTGAAGATAGCTTTACTAACACCGGCATGAAGGCTACTGAGAACACAGTAACAGGAAAGACCATTCTTTAAAAACAGGCAGACATACCCATCTGATAAAAAAAAATCTCACTAATTATATTAGTTATTATTATTATTATTATTATTATTATTATTATTATTATTATTATTATTAATAATGATAATAATTATATGTCATTATTATATTATTATATTATATATATTATATTATTTTGTAGTATATATAATTATATTATTATATATATTATATTATTATTATCATATTATACCATATTATATATATTATATTAATATTATATTAATGAGGTGATGTCAATTACGATATCTGAATTCAAACGACAACATTATAACAGCCAACTTAGGCAATAAAATTGTTTTAATGAAATGATTTATAGCTTCAAATGGAGTCTTAACATTACTTTCCCATTAAATGTATCACAGCAAATAAACTCGTTCTTGGATCCTGAAGATGAAAATGTATCAGAAAATAACAAACCCGGAATATTTCGTAGTCAACAGGAACTAACTTTTAGTCAACATCTTAATACAACTGTCTATCAATTAACATTCAGTGTGTTAATCATAGTTTTCTCGATACAGACAATTCATACCTACCCCCCCCCGTCCTGGTACTCGCAAGCAATGTGATAAAAAAAATACTGCAAAATATAAGGACCTTGAAATCGAAATTAGCATAATGTTGCATTTAAACACAACCACTTGTCTTCTTTTATGTGCCGTGTCCCTTCAGGACGTAGGCAATCATGGCTCGCCACTACTTGCTGTCCCTTGTAGCTCTCAATAAGCCTTGTTTTTGTTATTTCTCCCAGATCATGTTTTGCTATCCACTTGCTTCTGCCCGTTTGCTTTGCCTTGTCTTTCTTTCACTCTCTTCGCCCTGTGAGTATCAGATTTCGCAAGGACCTTTTCTCATTACGTAACTCTGAAATTTCAGCTGCTTCTTGCTGATGTTATGTATAAGATTACTCTTTGCATCCTCACCAAAACCTCATCGTTGTTCACATGCTTCAGTCCATGGCATCGTTAGAATCTTTCTGTAGAACCATATCTCTGTTTCTTCGAGTCTCTTCTTCATCTTGAGGAGACCATCCAATATTCACTACTCTACCAATAATAATAGCACTGGAAATAATTTTAAAAATACAGATGCGCATACTAAGAAAATTCTAGGAAACCCATCCCTAACTTAGATGGAAAGGATTTTTTTCAAGATCACCGCTCAAATGGTTTGGTTGTTTGGTTGTTTTTTTATGGCATATCAAAAACTCAGTGGGTCATTTAATGCCATCAAAATTTTTGAAATAGATTCATAGCGATAGTTTTGAAAAAAAGGTGGGTATGTATACATATTTATTTGAACCATTTTTCAATTACTCATATTTTTTAGTACAATCCAACTTCTTAAGAATGTATAGTTTATTACTGATTTTTTTAAGTATTGCTGATAATAATTTTTCCTTCAAAAATTATTGCTAGCAATATTTTTTTTATTAAAAAGTATTTCTGGTATTAAAACCTATTTTTACACAAGTTTGGGTGTTAACTATTTGCCCATAGCTGGGATCCTAACAGGTGCTACAACCCCAGGTCAGGGTGGACCTGGGAACATCAGCAATTAAGAGGTTGTTCTACGCTCCTCAAAAGCTCCTGATCAGAGACCTTGTTGTTGGACGTAGTTTATCGTCTTACCCAGGATGCGGATGTAGTTTATCGTCATACCCAGAACGCAGATTTTGTTTATCGTCATACCCAGGACGGACCGCTCAAATTGTTCCATCGTACGCTTAATAGGTGTAATAGAAAGCGGACCGGATTGAGAAATGGAAGAGACAAATTCGAATTCCAGTAGGGTTCGTTTCGTCTGTTTACACGCAAATAAATTTGGGAGAGGTTTGAACCCATAATGTAACCTCATATATTAGTTAACTAATACGACTCGTACCTGGAGTAATCATTGTACTTCTCAAAAAAAATTTAATGCAAAACTTATTTGCAAAAAAGCGGATATATTGAGGAAACTTTATTGTCATATGTCGAGAATGGACTTTTTTTTTTTTGTTGGAATGATTTGGCAAACGATGCATTGGGAATACCTTACATTATGTTGATTATGTCATTATCTTTCAAACAAGTGAAATACTCAAAATATGGAAATGTTTGACTTTGAAGTGATATGATCCATGACTAACTTTAATAAACGGAATGTTTTCAGCCCAAAAGCAAAATCGAATTAGAAATGAATTATCCCCAAAAGATTGATGAAATGTTGTCGACTCGATTCACATCTCAAAATCTGGCCGAATGACCAAATATTTTTTTTGTTCTGGAATTTCTACTCGATCGAAACTTGGCCTTTTCACCACTTACTTCTACGAGATCTTTCCAGACAATCAAATGATTGATTCGAACACGTACTGTTCCCAGTTGTAAGGGGCAGTCAAGGAAGGATAAACGGATTTAATTAAGATAAAATAAATAAAATTCTATGTAAGATTAGATTAAATATGTCTTATATGAGGAGAAAAAAATGTTACATTTTCGTCGGAAATTTTGCACTCCAGCAGCCACCTCGATATAGAACTTTGTTTATAATGATTGCTATTTTGCAGATGATGTAGACCAGTTGCAGAAAAGCGAATATAAATATAAAATGCGAGCTTAGTAATTTTGGAATGCCAAGAACAGAATAGTTCGGCATTCTGGACTGTCACCAATATGGTTGACGGGTTGATTTGCCAGTAGGTTTAAAAACAAACCACCAAACTTGAAGACTGGAAGGAATTTGAGAGCGATCGTGAAGAACAGTTGTTTTGACAGCTGTCAGTACAGAACAAAAACAAACCGAGAAAGAATATCTAGTTTATAGCGTGTCTCATTCGCAGCAGGTCTATGAGAGTAACCCTGGAGTATACATAATGACGACAGAGGGGTCCGAAAACACAAAGGTCCGACAGACATCTAAGAAAGATGTCTCGGAAAACAGACTCAACTGTCGGCCTTATGGGTCGAAGGCGTTGGACACATGCCGTGCTGAGTCGAAAACTTTTCGTCTTCTAACAACCGTTTGCATTGAAGAAAGAAAGAGCTGAGCGGATACCTCTGATGAAAAGAGAAAATTCTCTGAAGCCATGTAAGCACAAGAAGAGAAAAAAAAGAGGAGAAAAAGAAACAGAAAAAAAAACAAGAAAGAAAACGAAATGAAAAAAAGAAGAAAAAAGAAAAAAAATATCAGTAAAGAAAGGAAAGGAAAGAGAATGCATTGACCGAAAAGGAAAGAAAGAGAAATAAACTATATTTATCAACGATAACTAGTGTCTATTGCAAGGCGGGTAAAATACGACCCTCGAGCACTATGGGGTCTGCAAATGCACAACAACTATTATTCTTTAAATATCTATTAATATATTCTCGTACTTTCTCCGGTATGGTGCACAAAAACTATTCAATAATAATAATCTATTCAAAACAGGAATAAAGGCAACAAAGCTGCAGCTGAATAAAATTGACAAATTACAACTTTGACGTTTCGGGAAGATGACATCGAAGAATTTAATTTCTACTTTGCTGATCGCTTGCTTTATTATGAGGGCGCTATTGACTAAATTCACCTCTAGCGAGTTGGTTCAGGATTAGAAGCTTGCAGTTTCACTTAACCTTGTTCCTGTCATTCATTCCCCATCGTTGTTTGGCTTTGCAAGAAATGGTTGGAGGTAAAAGAAAATCAGAGTAGAAAAAATTGCCGACGTCGTGAATTTCTTTATAGTAGATTTCAATTTGCCAGGAAGTAACCCACACACTTGATTTCATGACCTTCCTCTGCGGCACATTTCGGAGTGAGTAAGGGAGAACCAAGCTATGAAACTGCAACAGACTGCCGCTGATTCTGCTATAATTTGGAATCGCCTTCCGTAGTATGTCCGTCAATTGTAGGCCTCTTCATCCGCTGGTTCAACCGTTGAGATCTGTTGTAATTTACATACGCTTGTTTCAGTGTGTTGGGGATTTTTGGGGTGGTTACGCTTAGTGTGGGTCCTGGTATTCAACCTTGCCGCCAATAAAGGCCCTACCAGGAGTTTAGGACTCCCGACGGCACCGCTCTCAGAGAAACTAAACAGCGCAATCCCCTTACACTACGACCATCAGAAGATGATATGATCATGGAACAAAATTTCAGATTGGATTCTTTTATTAAAGTTATTATCGAAAATAACAATTGCCTTATTTTTACTTAATAAAACAAAGGAAAAAAATGTTCAGACCATTAGATAAAAGTGAAGTTTGACCCTGAGATATCGACGAGATACTAGAAATGATTATCAATGAAGGGATCTCCCCACCTCAAGGTTGTTGTTTTCATTTTCTTTTGTTTTCTGACAAGTCAGAAAAATCAGTTTTTGTCAGATATTTAAAATATTACACGTTCCTCACTTTAAGTGCATAAATTTGAATCATTTCTCCAGTAAGTGTTCCTTCGCTCGACAAGATCTTGCTTGCAGATTCATTGTTTTTATACTCATTTTCCTAATGACGAAAAAAGTGAAACTTGTATAAACTTGTAATCCCAGTGCGTCAACCTGTCAACACAACAATATTAGTTAGATTCAATCAAAAATAATAATGTATGAACCGTAGAAATGATAATAAAACACCTGTGGAAAAGTTAAGACATTAAGATATCAGAACAAAGAGTCACCTCATTGCAGAAGAGTTATAAAAAAAATATAGACAACCGCTCTTTCATAGATGGCTCCTGCTGATGATGATGGAATAGTCTATTATAAATGATAGCGGACGAGACACAAGTTTGAGCGCGAAATGGGATTTTCAGCGCCAACGGAGAGATGCCTAATCCAACACGGGGCTAATAGGGGTGTTTTAGATGACTCGAAACCGGAGACGCCAGGAAGAATATAAAGCGATAAGACAAGGGTCTAGACCACCTAGAACAAGAATGCTGCCCTGAATAATGCGAGAACATTCAGAAAATACAGTAGAATATGAAACACTAATCAGACAACAGATATATAATTGAATATATAATATAATATACAACAATTATTAATATTCTTAGAATCCATCATTAATGTTATCTATTATATATCTATACACAGATCTAATCAAATATTACTGTACTCGATTACTTTATAACGTGTGTATATATAATTTCACCATCTTATGTATAAGTCTTGGTTGCAAACACATTAGATATATATTCCCAGCCTATTATTTTTATTTGCAGTCTTACATTGTATTTAAACCCAAGGTATTAGTTTAATTCAGTTGGGATAACTATGTCATTTTATGCAAAAAAGAGTTACCTACCTTGATATCTTGTTTGCATTTAAATGTAAATAACTTCTTACAATATTTTTAATTCTTTGGCTTTCGAATTTAAGAATTTGAATGATATAAATTATTAATAATTAATTCTAATACTTTAGGCAACAATAAATAAATCAACAAGTTTTAACACACAAGTTTGAATCATCATCACGAGAATGCGAACTCAATAACGGTCAGAATATTTTCCACACCTGAAGTTTGCAAGAACAACATTAAACTCTGAGTCGTGCTATCGACGTTGGATATTATATATTTATATAATGATATATACTCAAAACTCTGTCTCATAACATTGAGTACTGCATTTATAACACCCAAGGAAAAAATATATTTATACGAACTAGCAAGTATACGTGTATATGTATATTTTTATCATAAAAAACTAACTATATATATATATATATATATATATATATATATATATATATATATATATATATATATATATATATATATATATGTATGTATGTATGTATTTACGTATATATATATATATAAAACATAAACACAAACATAAGTTACTACTGTTAGGAATACCCATAATTAGTAATCCGAAAAGTCTTGTGAAATGATTGTAAGAAGTGGAAATTCCAGGAAAGAATCGAAATATTTAAACTATGGATTTTCAAACAGAAGGCATCTGGCTCTCAAGGGAAGAATTTAAGGAATTGATGATGAATTTCAGTCGGTGGGAGGGACTTTAAAATTGGAGCTAATGTTTATGTACGCCATATATATATATATATATATATATATATATATATATATATATATATATTATATATATATATATATATATTTCGAGCAATATAGAGGAAAGGCACGAATTTGTAGAGTGACTGATACTGCTAATGCAAAATTACTTCTATGAATAGAGCACTCTGAGTCGCTGGCTTGTTTATTATAAAATGAATACGTAAAATTCACCTTCCTCACGCACACATGCGCACACACACACTATATATATATATATATATATATATATATATATATATATATATATATATATATATATATATATATATATATATATATATGGTTGGATTGATGTGATTATCTCTATCTCTGATATTGAGCGCTTTCTAATAATTAACGCGCATATAATATATAAATAATAATATATATAATATATATATATATATATATATATATATATATATATATATATATACACTTTTCACACACACACATACATATATATATATATAAATATCAATGAAACTTTTACACGGTACTATATTTTTTCATATTGTAAACTATAACTTCCTGGGATATCGTTATAGAAGGTTTTTATTTCGGTTTTAAGGTCATGTATTAGTTTGAACTTTGTTCCATTTCTTTCATGAAAATGACCGCCTCGTAAGCTAATCTCTAGGTTACAGCCCAAACAAACTGTCTTTATATGAAAAGCTACCTCCTTGAATTCTGTCTCACTTCAGAGATCAATGCACTATCCTCAGACACTTTTTGTATATAAACATTGGCATTTGACCCTCCGGTATTGATTTTTTTAGTTCATTTGGTGACCATTTGCCGCGTATATTTCATCCGACATTCTAAGAAACGATGGTTTTTGACAGAATAAAACGCTTTCGAATATCAACATTCTCATTGGCATATCTTCTGTCAGCTTAATTTGTCCCCGTTTTCATATCATTCGTTTTCATTCTCCTATCGTTCCTCTTCAGCCTCCTTTCAACTCTTTCAATATATCTATTCTTTATTTCCATTATAAAATATGTTTGCCTGTCTTTCTTTTCAATTTTAAAATGCTTGGCTTCTTGTCTTTTATTATTTCTCTTCAATCTCTTCGTTGTGTACAAACTTCTATTCTTCAACATTTTCCTTTCCTTCGTCGCCATTCTCATAACATTCGTCGTCTGCGTTCTCCTACGAATTTCCATTTTTCATTCCTCATCTCTCCTGTCGTTTCTTTCTCTATTCTCTTGTACGTTCTTCTCCTATCCTTCGTTCTTCTCTCAGTTCTGTCATTCTTCAGATCCATTATTCTCTGTTTTATATTCTTCGTACCAACATCTTTCGTCACCATTCTTGTCTCCTTTTGTTTTCTTTCTCCCATTCTTTGTCTCTCTTTTGCCTTCTTTCTACAATTACTTCGCGTACATTCTTCTCTCATTGTCTTATTTATCCTTTCTTCGTCTCTATTCTTGTTTTCTTTCTTTTATTCTTCGTTTGAATTCTTATAGCTTTTGTTTCATTTTCCCCATTCTGTGTCATTGTTTCTCATTCTTAGTCTCCATTTTGCTTCCCTCTGTTTTCCTTCTCGTATTTTTAGTTTCCAATCTTCCATCATTTGTCATCGTTTTACAATTCCCCCTTCTTCTATTTTGACATTTTTCGTCTCTTTTTGTATCGTTTACTTCTATTCTCCTATATTTCGCTTTCAATTCTTCTCTCATTTGAACGCATTCTCCCACAGCTTCTTTCCAGTCTTCTGTCCTCTTCCCTATACGTCTGATCATTTATACATTCTTCTATCTTTCGCATTTATTCTCCTAATCTTTCTCTTTTTCCCTGTTCATGGTTCATTGCCTCCCTTCCATTCTCTGTTTTACTATTCTTCATATCTATTCTCTTATCTTTTGTCTCCATACTTCTACCATTTGTTTTTATTTGCATACTTATAGCTTATATTATATGTTCCCCCAAAATGATTCTTGATTGTACCTATCGCTTTGGTCTTTATGGTCAAGTTGTTACCACAGTTGTCAGTACGTCAACCTATCAGCACATCTCTAGTTATATATACAATCTGGAAATTTTCTTGCATTAAGATTATTGTTATCATTATTATAATTATTATTGCTTCGACAGTACTACCTCCAGTTTTGTTCTTTTTTATTCTTGATATGGGAAGCAGAGATTCATAGCATTGCAGTAGAGGATTGACAGCTCACATCCCATATAATTACTCTTCTGTTAAATATAGCAGCTGGTCTGGTAAAATTGCTTATCATGAAAGTTCATATAAAGCTGTGGTATTAAACTAAATTCCTCTAGTCGGGAGAAAATGCATAATTTTGATTTTTTCGTCAACAACTGCTGAAGTTTTATGGAAATCAAACAGTGCATGTGAACACAGGCAGTATGTAATGCGTTACGGTATTGGTGGCAACGATATATAAAAAGCAGGGTTTAGACCGATGAGAAATGAACAACCAGGACATTAAACATTAATCATTTCTCTTATAGCAAGGATATAATGCCAAGACGCTAATTAGTTGCTGTTACTAAAAGAACATTAAAATACTTTTTTGAGAAGAAAAATCAAGGATCGTGAAGAAAGAAGATGGCGATTGACAGAAAGCAGCTATTAGAATAGAATTTGCGTTTACATCTAGCCATTTCAACAGTAAATCGATGCGACCTATATGCTAATCTAGTACTACGATTAAATTTATGCACTCGAGGTACTAGGGATTAGATTTTAATCGAAGAATTGTCATCGAGTATCTATAGAAAATACAGAGTTGACTCACGTCACGGCGTTGGGAAAGTAACTGAAGTCGAGATGCCAGATCAAGACCGATAAAGTTTCATACCTTTCTATAGATTTTGCCGAAGATCTTAGAATATATAGCAGTGACACCAAACCGGATATGGCAGCAATATTCAATGCACAAAGAAAGGGTAGATACATAAAGGTGTATGAAAGATTCTTGCTGGAAGAACTGTCTGTTACGACACATCGAACCATTATTCCTGGAAGCAAATCTAGTAACTTATTCAGGATAATCATTTAATTCCATTTCAGTGGGAAAACGTTAGCCCGAGAAGGCGCAATAAGTTGCTTTCCTGGAGATTAGCATCAGTCATGTTGATGAGAGGCAAACAAGTTCTCTATAATGATTAAAATAAACTGTTTCCTTTTGGAGACGCCTTAATTTAAAAGCCAGTTCTTGCCCCAATTAACAATTTGGAGATCAGCAGTTTTACTTACTATCAAAAGAGAATTTGTGTCGTGATCATAAATACTGAGTTTGAATTTCTGATGACATCGAGAAAATCGATGATGAAACTAAGAAACAACGTAAGTCCAACCTTTGGAGGAAACTATTGTCACCATTAGGAAGTTGGGACAACTATCACTTTCATCTTAATTTTTTTTCTTTAATGTTTAAACAGACGAATTAAATTGTACAGGTACAGTCAACGAATATATCATGTCAATTTGTAAATTGTGTTATTTGTAAATATGTATTTTATGTTCAAATTTATAGTCGGTAATTTTATGTTACTATTTACCTTTTAGCGGTTTCGGTGCGACACATCTCGTAAGGCTTTTTGTCTTCGCTTCTCATTTTTAAACTTTATTTTTACACGAATATTTCGCATTTTGTATATTTTAATCGGTATCATAACAGATACATAGTGTATTTAAAGAGTATGTTGTCTCGATCATCGATATATATCGTTTTTATATCATTTTTACTTTATTTTATCAGTTTAATTGTTATCGGTTTTAAGCTATACACACACACACACACACACACACACATTGGGAAATATATGAATCCTCTTCCTCTCCCTCCAGCTATGGGTAAAATAGCAGGACAGACTGGGTTCTATAGCCTTGGATGGCAACTGGAGAAGAACAACTCTGAATTCAAAACCTGCGGAGGGTCGTTTGGGAATCTTGTGGCATTCGGTGCACCAGGTCTCTGTATTCGTCCCTTCAAAAAGTATGGATGCTCCTGCACGAGGCCTTCACCACTAGAATCAAATCTCATGTGCCGGTGTCGGGCTGTCTGTTTCCTGGAAACTGATCTGCTTGACCCTCATACGTCGAATCCTGACAGGAGAGTCGATTATATATATATATATATATATATATATATATATATATATATATATATATATATATATATATAGAGTATATTGCAAGACAGATCGCCCTTCTTTCGTAGTCTAATTTAATTTCAAGTGTATTTCGTAGTTTTTGTATTATAACCGACTCCAAATTTATAAATAGTTTGAAATCAATGTTAAGAAATATTATGGTGTTTTATTTTTTTTTCTATCTTCTTTTATTTTTATAGTTTTTTGTATGTCTGTGTACAGTCAAATCATACGACACGTTTATGGAGAATTTTCATTGCGAGAATACATCCATTTGAAGTTCATTGATCTGTAATAATGTTAAGAAACAGGCTAAACGATAAAAATGTGATACTAGGGTTGATTTTACGTCTCCCCTACCGCAAAAAAAGTATAAATAAAATCAAAATAGCAAATATTTAGAGTAAGACACCATACCATACTTAAGGAAAAGGGTTAAATTTAGGAACGTTAGATTACCTCCTCAGTTATCCATTGAAACTTTTATCCACCAAAAAAAAAGAAAAGAAGCTAGTCCCGACCGTAGACCATTTAAAAGATAGTTGGTGCAGCGGATTGGTTGTTGCACACATCCAATTGCGTTTGCGGAAAACGTGATCTTTCTTCGTCTAATTCATTAAAAGGCCAGAGTAGCCGTTAGCGTTTGATTGTGAGGGGGAATCGGGGTTTGATCTACCCTGATTGGGTCGACTTGGTGAAGGGATATATGATGTCGAAAGACCTGAAACTCCCTGATAAACCAAGTCAAATTACATCACTGACGACCCCGTCCGGCGCCCACTTAAGAGCGTATTTTTGAATTATGATTTAACCTTCGGTTTGTAGTAATAAGAAAACCTGAAAATAAACCACACCTCTTTTACTTTTGGTTCGCATTTGACGTCCGTTGGAAATCCATATCGATTATTTAACTAACTTTGATATCTTTATTTAGAATAAAATAAAGTCTCTGCGGGAAATTTAACGACCTCCTAAACAGGATCGTGTCTTGATGAATAAAGAAACAGTTGAACGTCGTAAAACATTCTTTATATAAAGGAAACAATACATAACATGAAAGAGATCTGATCAAAATTACTAAAACATATTTCTTTAGCGGTTACTGTAAAATCTTATATTAATATTCGTAAAATCTGCTTTGTAATCTCTTCTAATCAGGGTTCAATGTGTTTGAGCAGGTGCTTGATTTACAGGTGCTTGTCGAAATCAATTTGGACATCATCGTGTTCTGCAAGTTAGCGTTACTTAAGTGTTTTAATATGATAAATTTCTCCAACAGACACACGTTACATCTGTCTCCCTTTCCATTTTATGGCTTAGATTTCGCGATTCACCGGGTAATGGTTGGGCCCTTATGGTTCTTTTTTAATCACCAAACATACTTTGAGAATGTTGTGAAGTTTTTGTATTTGATATTGCTCAGTGTCATTCTGTGAAGAAAAAAAAACACGCTATTTTCCACCTGTTCTCGGTGGATCCTAAGTAATATTTAATATCATCGATTAAATTGATTATGCTGATTATGTCTTCAGTCATGCACTGGTCGTTTAATAGGCAGGTTACGATTTTACGGCGCTTGCATTGATTTTTATAGCATTGTTTTGTTTGGAAACTTGCTTAATACATTATTGTTATGTTAGGATATATAATTAACTCTGTTTTTTTTCTGAAGATATAGCTTACCTTAATACTGATTTTGTTGAAAATCTTTGTTAGTGTTGGAGAATGACTAAATAGTTTATGAATTAAATTCTAGAAAATTATACCTACATTGGTATTGACATTACTGTGGCATGGCGGGATGAACCATATTGCGTTACGTTTGTATTGTTTTATTTATTTTTATCTTTGTTGTTATTTCTTACTATATACTCCAATTTCTCAATATGGTTGCTGCATTCTTGCACTTTGTTATATCTAGCTTTATTATTGTCGAATACTTATTTTTTAATGGAATTGGTCGATAATTAATTCAAATATTTTTGCCAACAATAATTAAATAAACAAGATTTAACACGCAATTTTGAATCATCAACACGAAAACGCGAACTCAATATATATATATATATATATTATCCTTCAACAATAGTATTTATAAAGATAGTCCATCGCTTAGTAAATATTTTTGGAGTTTAAAAGAAGTTAATAAGACACCTACGGCAAAATGGAAAGTATTAAAAAGGCTAGACCATGTACATATTTAAATGAACCGTGTTACTTATGCTTACATGAGAAAATAAAAAGTATCAAATTTTTTGATAGAGACTCCTTATTAAACAAAAGAAGTGAACTACTTGTAAACTGTAGGCATAGTTTACAATTTACTTTACAAGATGGTTAAACTTCGAATTCGATCATATTTTTTCCTACAGTAATAACTGGTAGATGTACTGCGGTGCAACTTATGTAGTTTACTATTCTATTGTGTAAAATTCATTTATATTTATTATAGCTGTATATAGATGTCTAGTTAGTATCATTAACATATTCTATGTATGTATAGATGTCTAGTTTGCATTAACAGCATCTTATACTGATTAGTTTTATTATTAATATCATTAGGATGGTCTTAGGCGATACAGCCAGGCGAGGTAGATTTTTTTCCAGCACTAGGTTACCATTTCTTTCTCGTGCAGTTCAGCTGAGATAAACCTTTATTGCAAATTGCTATAGAGGATTACAAGTAACTCACCTGTTTATGTTACATATCATTCAAAGGACAGGATATAGAATATTTATATTATTAGAAATTACAGATGACGCGAAAAAGAATCCAAAGTGTGGATTTTCTGATCTGTTGTTGTTATGCCTACTCACATGTTGATGACTCACATTTCCATCTAATATTTACCATTACAGTAAAATAACACTTATCAGTTTAATTCCATCCTCCGCACGCAGAAACAGTGCTTCCAATTGCCTTATGCGAAACACACAAAGAATATCGATTTTATTTTCCTATTTTCGTCTGACGCTATACAATTCCATAGCTGCATGATTATAAAAACAATTGATTTTCAACTGGTTGATCTAACAGATAAAACAGCAAATAATTCAGTTTTGAAATTCATAATTCTATATGCGGCGATCCTAATGTGCTGTTCTTAAATGATACAATTCGTAATTACTTGAATGAAAATTTGAGTTGCTGTCTTGTATAAATATTTTCTTGGCTGAAAGCCAAAAAGAAAGGAAGGAAAAGGCAATAGCGTGTAAATAAATTCTGGCAAGCAAATCGCCTGACTAACATTGAATCCTTCATTCGAATATATAATGAATTATCTTCATACATTTTAAAAATCTTTAAACTGGCAAGGTTCAAGAATAAACAAAAACAACGTCTTATTTTTTATTTTTACCGAGATTTCAGCTGTCAATATCTTTACCATTTTCCCTGGTGAATGGAATTCTCGGCGCAAATTTATTCAAATCAATATTCGAAAGCACGAAGGAACCTGTATATTAGGAAAACGTTTGCCAAGGGAAAAGATTTAGTTAACAAGCACAAGTTCAGTTGCTTAAAGAATAATAAACAAGGAACTGACACAGCAAACTAATAGGATTGGAATCAAAAACATATAAAAGAGCCGAAAAGAGTTGCAGAAACATGACTTCGACACATTTGATCCACATAGGTAAAGACTAACGAAGATGACTGTCGGGATAATATGAATATTCCAGTCCACCAAGTAGGAGCAGCGTGGGAAAAGTCACAATACGACAAGATTTCCGAACACTAAACAAACGACCAAATATCAGAAGTATTTTTCAAAATACAAACTTTGTCAGAGCCACAATGCTTCTGGATCCCCTGATTATATATATATATATATATATATATATATATATATATATGAAAATATATAGAAAATAGGAAAGAACTGGTTAGGTAAATAATCCAAAGTTCCTTAGTATTTTAGTTATTATTTTTAAAAAAATAGTGCTGGATACAAAAGTAGAGCATAAATATGATTATTTATTCAAAATATGATTCAACTCGCGACATAAGAGGTCTCATGTTTCAAAACAAGAGCCGAAAAATTCAATATAATTATTTGAATTAAATTGAGTTAAAAAATTTCGCTTTAAGATGGAACAGAGCTTACTTTAACTCAGTTTAATTCAAATAATTATATTGAAGTTTTCGGCTCTTGTGTTGAAACATGAGACCTCTTATGTCACGAGTTGGAATCATATTTTTAAATAAATAATTATATATATATATATATATATATATATATATATATATATATATACCCAAAATATATAATTGGTATATCCGGAATGAATTCCAGTAACCAACGATTACTATTCTTAAAAGTGTGCTCAATACAAAGTAGAGCAGATATAAGTTTTCTTTTTTTAAATTTTATAACATAAATATGTTATAAAATCACTACAAAAATAGCCATTTTGTTTCAACAGCCTTGGTGTCTTATCAAGTGATGATGTTGAATGCAAAATAAATGGTTTTAAAAGTTTCAAATTAATTAGTGATCCTTCTGTTACGAAAGCTAGAATATTGCCGGATGACCGGATGAAGTAGCGTCTGTTCTAACGTAATTTCAACGAAGATATAAATTGAATAACATATGTATTTCTTCTTTTCTCCTCAGCAATTTTATAATTTTTAAAATTAATAGTGTTTAAATTTAGATTTTAAAATTGGCAGTTTTTAATTTCAATATCAAATTTTATCATAGAATTTAGTATTTGTTGGTTAGAATAAATTCTTTTTTAATATTACCCGTATTTTAAATTTTAAAGATTTGAATAGCTATTATAACATGACTCCATTGTCAAGCTTTTTGAATTTTCCTATACTTGTATTTTGATTGGTCATTCTATATATATATATATATATATATATATATGGTGGAACTCGTTCGGAAAAACCTCGGATACTCAAATTGCAGCAGAACAAATCGGTATTCTAAGAAAAATGGGAAATAAAAAAGAAAGAACTAAGAACATTAAAACAAGGCGCAAACAATCATCCAGGGTTTAAGCCCCAAGTCCAAAGAAAAAAAAACGAAAACGAGTAAAAAGACTACTACGTAAAGTGCTTAATAAAGGAGCCAGAAAAAACTACCTACGTTTCACCTAAAAGGATCTTCAGGCCAAAGCCAAACATATATATATATATATATATATTATCTGAAATCCTCCTAATAATTTCTATCACTTGTATATCCTTGCGTGAACCGGCTTTAAATGCTATGGTTGGAGCGGTTTGGTGATAGTAGTCGTGGCTCATGGGGGCACAGTCCTATGAGCAAAGTAAACTCAGATGAGTTCCACCCGGAATACGGGATCGAGCATCGCTATATGGAGTTTAATTCGGTACCTCTTTGTCACCTTTTGACAGTTGGTATGACGTTGGCCTGATAACGTAACTGTCCAGGTTTCAATTCTCGATAGTGGATGGGCACTGCTAATTAGTCCCAAATATAGGACGAAAAGGCCGTCCAGTGCTTTCTGCATTCTGTTAATGTTTCTTCTAGATTCGATGAATTACTTAATTATATATATCATACTTATTATAAAACCCAGGTTGTTTGTGTGTGTGTTCGTTTATATATGGGAACGGATTTCCTACATTTTTCAACCGATTTAAACAAAACTTCACTTTTCTTTTTTGGCAGGTAGTGTTTCTTATTGTCTTGCACACTTTTTTCTTTATTTTTACATTCAGAATGCTTAAAAATTCCATTTACAAGACAATTGTTTATAATAAAATTCTATTTAATCGGTAGACTCGTAACGATTGAAAACAATGTTTTTTGTTTGAGTGTGGGTTTGACCAATTCGTAAAAAAAACAAAAACTAATTTAGACCTGCGTGTCCGTGAACCTTAAACAATAATCTTTTTTCAGTCTTTATGATGGTCGATACTTGATCTATCTCTTACTGTTACATCCCCAGGCAACGCCGGGCTCTACTACTAGTATATATATATATATATATATATATATATATATATATATATATATATATATATATATATATATAACAAACACAAATGTCATATATATATATATATATGTCACAAACACTAATATTCCATGGTTATAATTTATTACATTGGAATTGTAATCACGATCCAATTCATCAGACCTACAAATTCTACAATTGGTGGACAATTTTTGTCTTTATTTTCACAAGAAATGAAAGCAAATATTTGAACATTAGAACGACTCATGATCAGACATAATAGCCGTTCAATGTCTGGTATATTTAACAATATATCTTTAAATAATGATCTGATGCACAATATATATATATATATATATATATATATATATATATATATATATATATCTAATTATTATCATTCTTTTTCATTATTATTATGATTAATAATATTATTATAAGTAGTAAGTAATCTGATTATTAATATTAAATTAATATTAAATATATATTTTACCATTTATAAACTTTGAATTTATTTTTAATTTTCAAATTTCAAATTTAAACATATTTTAGCCTTTATTTTAATTGTTATTAATAATATTATTAATTTTTTGCACTTTTATAATTTGAAAATGAATTAATAATTTTTAATATATTGTCTTATAATAATTACAGGTGTATTGATCATGATTAATAATATTATTAATAATATTAATATCCCCCCCACTCCCCTGTTTAACACTTTCTTTCTTCCGTCTTCTTCCTCTTTCCCCCTCCCCTGCTTTAAAATTTGTCTTCTTTTCTTTTCCTGTCTATAAATTATTTAAGAGGTCAAATTATCTGGTCTCTTAACTGAGTACACTTGAACCTACGTAAATTATTTAAATTGGTTTTAAAACAATCTTATCACGACTTCCATTTCCAAGATAGACGATTCTATAATTCTCCCACCACCTCTGTCACGTTATATCAGTCTAAAACTATCCCTCAAAAACTTGTATTAAAAATCCAGTTAATATATCATCGAAGTGAATCCTATTAGTATAATATCAAATATTGAAACTAATTCACAGAAAGAGCTCAGTGTTTTATTTAAACAGAGAAAATATGTCTTCTTAGTATTCCTTTTACCCTTTCTTTCTTTTTTCCGGTATTTCTTTTCTTTACTTCTGTCTGGCTTTTAAAATTGGTTTTAAGCTAGTTTCATTTTTTTTTTTTTTTTGGTTACCGTATGGGTTTGAAATTAGTTATAAATTTATTTTGATTTATAAGGTGAAATTATCATCATCAATATGATGGAGTAATCCTAATTTCTAATATTTGTAATATATATATATATATATATATATATATATATATATATATATATATATATATATATATATATATATATTACAATATTTTATATCCTACACAAGTAAACTTCCTATATTATTTATCATCGCCCGATGAAGGAACATTATAGTTACGAAACATGAAAGTTTTTGTGTAGCAGTGTAAAATATTATAATAAAATATTATAATTATAACTACGTTGTAATGAGCACTTATTTTTTGAAAAAGTAAGTTCTAGGAACTGTGGATTCTCAATATACTTATCTTTGTATATATATATATATATATATATATATATATATATATATATATATATATATATATATATATTTCATTAAAGGCGACTGAAAATGTACTGCGACTAAGTATTTTATTTAATTGTTCTTGTGTTCGTATAAGTGTTTTCTTTTCTGCACATATAGTGTGTAAAAACTATACGAAGAATTTGCATGATCATGTCTAGAAAATGTACCATTCCTATATCTTCAGAGACAATCATAAAACAAAAAAAAATTCAGTTAAAAATAAATTCGTCCTTGATAATGGCTAAAAAGAATCGGCGAAACAGGTCGGATATGAATAATCTTTTCACACTATTTACATTATTCGGACTGTTGTCGTCATCATTGTTGCCATATTTATTACAAAGTTTCGGTTGTTGTACGCTTCGGCCTTCTTCATGTGGATGGAATGTCGAACGGAACCCTTTATTTCGCTCACTGGGGTAGACTGTTCCAATTCCACGTGCCATGTTTAATGGGTGTCAATTATCAGTTATCTCCTGTTACTTCCCCTCTCCAATTTATCCACTGCCTTAACCAGGTATTGAAATCACACTCTTTAAATCCTGTCACTGGATCTAACCAACACCTTTATCCACTATGACATGTGTCCATGAGGACACAGTGAGCGAAATAAAGGGTTCAGTTCGACATTCCAATCACCTGAAGAAGACCGGAGCGTACAACGGCCGAAACGTTGTAATAAATATGGCGACAAAGATGAGGACAATAGTCCGAATAATGTAAATAATGTACATAATACCTCATCTCAGTAATATAGACGAATCTCTGCACAGTTATTACATATTTTATGTCCATAAAAAACACAAAAAAGTAAATAAAAATCTTAGTTGCAGTAACTTGTCAGTTGTCTTTAACGAAACTTGTATAAACGAGGAATTGCTTCGCAAATATACAATATATATATATATATATATATATATATATATATATATATATATATATATATATAATGGACAATGAGGTCAAGATCCAGTGATGAGAGTTTTTTATTATGTTTTTTTTTTTTTTTTTTTTCTGGGATGCGTTTAAGTGTTTTCTGTTCAGGATACAATCAATGTAAAGACTGTCAATATGTTTGTTAATCCAAAATGATTCCGACTAAGCTATTTAACATTTTCAAGGGTTTTGCTATACTCCTCCAATAAGTGACGTGTAAGTCCTGTTCTAAAGCTCATAAAAATTGATGATTTTTTACAGGAGTAGATAGGCCCACTCCTTCCATGTCTATTGAACAGGAGTAGACGTTCATCTCTTGATCCTTGTTCAAGATATCATTTACCGATTCTCTTTCTTACCGATTCTCTTTCTTTCTTTCTTTATTTATTTATTTATTTATTTTACCATGGCCTCAAGGATTTTACTGTATTTTAACTCTTTGGTGATCAGACTAACCAGTGGCTGTGACCTTCCATTATAAGAATACCAGGTTTGCTGGATGCTGCTTCCGACTGTTTGTTAGAAGCCGGGACTTCTTGGTAGTGTTTAGAGATGATGATTCGATCTTCAGTTGCATAATATCTGGGTACCTGTAGTACCATGTAGCGCATTGGTAGCTCTCCCTGCATTTATTTCAGGTGGGCAACCCTAAGGCCACATTAGTCTTGGTTCTCAGCTAGACGCTGGCAGGTTTGTATTGCCATTGATGATAGTAGCAACTATGGTGGTATTTTTCCTCACTCCTCAAAACATATCTTATTGAAATCACAACAAAAAGATTCGAATCTAAACCAGCTAACAAAAAACTAATTACGCCACTCAATCTTTCATTCTCCAATATTAGTAGCATCCGTTGTACTGTAGAATCCTCCTGAAACGGTCGCCAGATATATTTGCCCTTTGTGAAACCAACTTGAAATTCTACCCTTGTAACCAGTGAGTTCTTGGCTCCCTTTTACCGAAAAGATTCCAGCGTTCACATGAATTGTCTTGGTGATAACTTGCTTATGATCACAGCATTGTTTCTCGGGGTCGATATTCACAATACTCTCGTCTACGTAATTCGGTCCACTATGTGTTAACTATTGATATGTCATTCCAACCATCTATTAAAACGGAACCCCTAATCGATAAGCACTCTTACCGGTACCAGCATGCTGATTGCGTCTCATACGGGATTTTTTTTTTTTTTTTTGTGACGCCCCTTGGGCTGACATCTTCAACCTCCTAGTTGAAAAATGCACCACTAATGCTTCTCCTTGGTTCAAAGCCGGCATGGACGCTTCCATCCCTTCACGGAAATACTAGGTATAACTGCTAATCTCTCTATGAGGCACACAGCATGCTTAGTCGCCACTATTTCGGGCTATACCAGCAGGACAGCTCTCATCATAACAGGTGCCAATTTGTTCCTGCTGGTAACAAATGTTAGAGAGTCCTCAAATAAGCTAAGTCCTTGTCAGCTGAGAGAATGAGGCAACGCATATCCTCTAAAACTTTGCCTCTCATCATTACTGGTGTCTCTGTAATAGGATACTAAATGTGTGCTATCTCCCTACTTCAATCGATCTGAGGTATTATCATCCTCTTCTGATAAAGCCGAATGTTTTGCCCCTAAGTTCTTCTCAAACGATACTCTTGACTCAGCTGTCTAACTTCCAAATTAGAACTGATTCTCAGTGAGTGATATGCGTATAACATTTTCCATGGTTTCTGCTATCGTCTTTAACCTTGTTCCATATAATGCATATGGGACCACATCCCCGTAATAGTCATTAAGAAATCTATTCCCGTACTAGTCCCTGTATTCTCGAAACTGTACGATAAATGACTCGCTGCCTCATGCTTTCCTGCTTGCTGAAAGTCATGTTTTATTGTTCCAGTTTATAAGAAACCTAGTGAATAGTCTGACCCGTCCAACTTCGGGCCAAATAGTTTTCTACACCAGGGAAGCTCCTAGACGCCCTGATATATTCAGAACTGGTTCTTCATCTCTCATTACAGGACTTTTCTCACCAGCGAAGCTCCTAGACGCCTTGATATATGCAGAACAGGGTCTTCATCTCTCATTACAGGACCTTTTCTCACCAGGGAAGCTCCTAGACGCCATGATATATTCAGAACTGGGTCTTCATCTCTCATTACAGGACATTTTACCCACAGGGAAGCTCCTAGATGACCTGATATATGCAGAACTGGGTCTTCATCTCTCATTACTGTACCTCTTCTCCCCAGGAAAGCTCCTAGACGCCCTGATATATGCAGAACTGGGTCTTCATCTCGCATTACAGGACATTTTACCCACAGGAAATCTCATAGACGCCCTGATATATTCAGAACTGGGTCTTCATCTCTCATTACAGGACATTTTTTCCGCAGGGAAGGTCCTAGATGCCCTGATATATGCAGAACTGGGTCTTCATCACTCATTACAGGACATTTTCTCCCCAGGAAAGCTCCGAGACGCCCTGATCTATGCAGAACTGGTTATTCATCTCTCATTACAGGATCTTTTCTCCCCAGGGAAGCTCCGAGACGCCTTGATATATGTAGAACTGGTTCTTCATCTTTCATTACTGTATATTTTGTTAACAAGGAAGCTCCTAGACGCCCTGATATATCCAAAACTGGTTCTTCATCTCTCATTACAAGAACTTTTCTCCCCAGGGAAGCTCCGAGAGGCCTTGATCTATGCAGAACTGGTTTTCATCTTTCATTACTGTACCTTTTCTCCCCAAGGAAGTTCCTTGACGCCCTGATATATCCAAAACTGGTTCTTCATCTCTCATTACAAGAACTTTTCTCCCCAGGGAAGCTCCTAGACGCCCTGATCTATGCAGAACTGGTTATTCATCTCTCATTACAGGATATTTCTCCCCAGGGAAGCTCCGAGACGCCCTGATATATCCAAAACTGGTGCTTCATCTCTCATTACAAGAACTTTTCTCCCCAGGGAAGCTCCTAGACGCCATGATCTATGCAGAACTGGTTATTCATCTCTCATTACAGGATTTTTCTCCCCAGGGAAGCTCCGAGACGCCTTGATATATGCAGAACTGGTACTTCATCTTTCATTACTGTACCTTTTCTCCCCAAGGAAGCTCCTAGACGCCCTGATATATCTAAAACTGGTTCTTCATCTCTCATTATAAGAACTTTTCTCCCCAGGGAAGCTCCTAGACGCCCTGATCTATGCAGAACTGGTTATTCATCTCTCATTAAAGGATCTTTTCTCCCCAGGGAAGCTCCGAGACGCCTTGATATATGCAGAACTGGTTCTTCATCTTTCATTAGTGTACCTTTTCTCCCCAAGGAAGCTCCTAGACGCCCTGATATATCCAAAACTGGTACTTCATCTATCATTACAAGAACTTTTCTCCCTAGGGAAGCTCCGAGACGCTTTGATCTATGCAGAACTGGTTCTTCATCTTTCATTACTATACGTTTTCTCCCCAAGGAAGCTCCTAGACGCCCTGATATATCCAAAACAGGTTCTTCATCTCTCATTACAAGAACTGTTCTCCCCAGGGAAGCTCCGAGACGCCCTGATCTATGCAGAACTGGTTATTCATCTCTCATTACAGGATCTTTTCTCCCCAGGGAAGCTCCGAGTCGCCTTGATATATGCAGAACTGGTTCTTCATCTTTCATTACTGAAACTTTTCTCCCCAAGGAAGCTTCTAGACGCCCTGATATATCCAAAACTGGTTCTTCATCTCTCATTACAAGAAATTTTCTCCCCAGGGAAGCTCCGAGACGCCTTGATCTATGAAGAACTGGTTCTTCATCTTTCATTTCTGTACCTTTTCTCCCCAAGGAAGCTCCTAGACGCCCTGATATATCCAAAACTGGTTCTTCATCTCTCATTACAAGAACTTTTCTCCACAGGGAAGCTCCTAGACGCCCTGATCTATGCAGAACTGGTTATTCATCTCTCATTACAGGATCTTTTCTCCCCAGGGAAGCTCAGAGACGCCTTGATATATGCAGAACTGGTTCTTCATCTTTCATTACTGTACATTTTGTCCCCAAGGTAGCTCCTAGACGCCCTGATATATCCAAAACTGGTTCTTCATCTCTCATTACAAGAACTTTTCTCCCCAGGGAAGCTCCTAGACGCCTTGATCTATGCAGAACTGGTTATTCATCTCTCATTACAGGAACTTTTCTCCCCAGGGAAGCTCCGAGACGCCTTGATATATGCTGAACTGGTTCTTCATCTTTCATTACTGTACCTATTCTCCCCAAGGAAGCTCCTAGACGCCCTGATATATCCAAAACTGGTTCTTCATCTCTCATTACAAGAACTTTTCTCCCCAGGGAAGCTCCGAGACGCCTTGATCTATGCAGAAGTGGTTCTTCATCTTTCATTACTGTACCTTTTCCCCACAAGGAAGCTCCTAGACGCCCTGATATATCCAAAACTGGTTCTTCATCTCTCATTACAAGAACTTTTCTCCCCAGGGAAGCTCCTAGACGCCCTGATCTATGCAGAACTGGTTATTCATCTCTCATTGCAGGATCTTTTCTCCCCAGGGAAGCTACCAGACGCTTTGATATATGCAGAACTGGTTCTTCATCTTTCATTACTGTACCTTTTCTCCCCAAGGAAGCTCCTAGACGCACTGATATATCCAAAACTGGTTCTTCATCTCTCATTACAAGAACTTTTCTCCCCAGGGAAGCTCCTAGACGCCCTGATCTATGCAGAACTGGTTATTCATCTCTCATTACAGGATCTTTTCTCCCCAGGGAAGCTCCGAGACGCCTTGATATATGCAGAACTGCTTCTTCATCTTTCATTACTGTACCTTTTCTCCCCAAGGAAGCTCCTAGACGCCCTGATATATCCAAAACTGGTTCTTCATCTCTCATTACAAGAAGTTTTCTCCCCAGGGAAGCTCCGAGACGCCTTGATCTATGCAGAACTGGTTCTTCATCTTTCATTACTGTACCTTTTCTCCCCAAGGTAGCTCATAGACGCCCTCATATATCCAAAACTGGTTCTTCATCTCTCATTACAAGAACTTTTCTCCCCAGGGAAGCTCCTAGACGCCCTGATCTATGCAGAATTGGTTATTCATCTCTCATTAAATGATCTTTTCTCCCCAGGGAAGCTCCGAGACGCATTGATATATGCAGAACTGTTTCTTCATCTTTCATTAGTGTACCTTTTCACCCCAAGGAAGCTCCTAGACGCCCTGATATATCCAAAACTGGTTCTTCATCTCTCATTACAAGAAATTTCTCCCCAGGGAAGCTCCGAGACGCCTTGATCTATGCAGAACTGGTACTTCATCTTTCATTACTGTATCTTTTCTCCCCAAGGAAGCTCCTAGACGCCCTGATATATCCAAAACAGGTTCTTCATCTCTCATTACAAGAACTGTTCTCCCCAGGGAAGCTCCGAGACGCCTTGATCTATGCAGAACTGGTTCTACATCTTTCATTACTGTACCTTTTCTCCCCAAGGAAACTCCTAGACGCCCTGATATATCCAAAACTGGTTCTTCATCTCTCAATACACGAACTTTTCTCCCCAGGGAAGCTCCTAGACGCCCTGATCTATGCAGAACTGGTTATTCATCTCTCATTACAGGATCTTTTCTCACAAGGGAAGCTCCGAGACGCTTTGATATATGCAGAACTGGTTCTACATCTTTCATTACTGTACCTTTTCTCCCCAAGGAAGCTCCTAGACGCCCTGATATATCCAAAACTGGTTCTTCATCTCTCATTACAAGAACTTTTCTCACCAGGGAAGCTCCGAGACGCCTTGATCTATGCAGAACTGGTTCTTCATCTTTCATTACTGTACCTTTTCTCCCCAAGGAAGCTCCTAGACGCACTGATATATCCAAAACTGGTTCTTCATCTCTCAATACAAGACCTTTTCTCCCCAGGGAAGCTCCTAGACGCCCTGATCTATGCAGAACTGGTTATTCATCTCTCATTACAGAATCTTTTCTCCCCAGGGAAGCTCCGAGACGCTTTGATATATGCAGAACTGGTACTTCATCTTTCATTACTGTACCTTTTCTCCCCAAGGAAGCTCCTAGACGCCCTGATATATCCAAAACTGGTTCTTCATCTCTCATTACAAGACCTTTTCTCCCCAGGGAAGCTCCTAGACGCCCTGATCTATGCAGAACTGGTTATTCATCTCTCATTACAGGATCTTTTCTCCCCAGGGAAGCTCCGAGACGCCTTGATATATGCAGAACTGGTTCTTCATCTTTCATTACTGTACCTTTTCTCCCCAAGGAAGCTCCTAGACGCCCTGATATATCCAAAACTGGTTCTTCATCTCTCATTACAAGAAATTTCTCCCCAGGAAGCTCCGAGACGCCTTGATCTATGCAGAACTGGTACTTCATCTTTCATTACTGTATCTTTTCTCCCCAAGAAAGCTCCTAGATGCCCTGATATATCCAAAACTGGTTCTTCATCTCTCATTACAAGAACTTTTCTCACCAGGGAAGCTCCGAGACGCCTTGATATATGCAGAACTGGTTCTTCATCTTTCATTACTGTACCTTTTCTCCCCAAGGAAGCTCCTAGACGCCCTGATATATCCAAAACTGGTTCTTCATCTCTCATTACAAGAGATTTCTCCCCAGGGAAGCTCCGAGACGCCTTGATCTATGCAGAACTGGTACTTCATCTTTCATTACTGTATCTTTTCTCCCCAAGAAAGCTCCTAGACGCCCTGATATATCCAAAACTGGTTCTTCATCTCTCATTACAAGAAATTTCTCCCCAGGGAAGCTCCGAGACGCCTTGATCTATGCAGAACTGGTACTTCATCTTTCATTACTGTATCTTTTCTCCCCAAGAAAGCTCCTAGACGCCCTGATATATCCAAAACTGGTTCTTCATCTCTCATTACAAGAACTTTTCTCACCAGGGAAGCTCCGAGACGCCCTGATCTATGCAGAACTGGTTATTCATCTCTCATTACAGGATCTTTTCTCCCCAGGGAAGCTCCGAGACGCTTTGATATATGCAGAACTGGTTCTTCATCTTTCATTACTGTACCTTTTCTCCCCAAGGATGCTCCTAGACGCCCTGATATATCCAAAACTGGTTCTTCATCTCTCATTACAAGAAATTTTCTCCCCAGGGAAGCTCCGAGACGCTTTGATCTATGCAGAACTGGTACTTCATCTTTCATTACTGTATCTTTTCTCCCCAAGAAAGCTCCTAGACGCCCTGATATATCCAAAACTGGTTCTTCATGTCTCATTACAAGAACTTTTCTCACCAGGGAAGCTCCGAGACGCCCTGATCTATGCAGAACTGGTTATTCATCTCTCATTACAGGATCTTTTCTCCCCAGCGAAGCTCCGAGACGCTTTGATATATGCAGAACTGGTTCTTCATCTTTCATTACTGTACCTTTTCTCCCCAAGGAAGCTCCTAGACGCCCTGATATATCCAAAACTGGTTCTTCATCTCTCATTACAAGAAATTTTCTCCCCAGGGAAGCTCCTAGACGCCCAGATCTATGCAGAACTGGTTATTCATCTCACATTACAGGATCTTTTCTCCCCAGGGAAGCTCCGAGACGCCTTGATATATGCAGAACTGGTTCTTCATCTTTCATTACTGTACCTTTTCTCCCCAAGGAAGCTCCTAGACGCCCTGATATATCCAAAACTGGTTCTTCATCTCTCATTACAAGAAATTTTCTCCCCAGGGAAGCTCCGAGACGCCTTGATCTATGCAGAACTGGTACTTCATCTTTCATTACTGTATCTTTTCTCCCCAAGAAAGCTCCTAGACGCCCTGATATATCCAAAACTGGTTCTTCATCTCTCATTACAAGAACTTTTCTCCCCAGGGAAGCTCCTAGACGCCCAGATCTATGCAGAACTGGTTATTCATCTCTCATTACAGGATCTTTTCTCCCCAGGGAAGCTCCGAGACGCCTTGATATATGCAGAACTGGTTCTTCATCTTTCATTTCTGTACCTTTTCTCCCCAAGGAAGCTCCTAGACGCACTGATATATCCAAAACTGGTTCTTCATCTCTCATTACAAGACCTTTTCTCCCCAGGGAAGCTCCTAGACGCCCTGATCTATGCAGAACTGGTTATTCATCTATCATTACAGGATCTTTTCTCCCCAGGGAAGCTCCGAGACGCCTTGATATATGCAGAACTGGTTCTTCATCTTTCATTACTGTACCTTTTCTCCCCAAGGAAGCTCCTAGACGCCCTGATATATCCAAAACTGGTTCTTCATCTCTCATTACAAGAAATTTCTCCCCAGGGAAGCTCCGAGACGCCTTGATCTATGCAGAACTGGTACTTCATCTTTCATTACTGTATCTTTTCTCCCCAAGAAAGCTCCTAGACGCCCTGATATATCCAAAACTGGTTCTTCATCTCTCATTACAAGAACTTTTCTCACCAGGGAAGCTCCGAGACGCCTTGATCTATGAAGAACTGGTTCTTCATCTTTCATTACTGTACCTTTTCTCCCCAAGGAAGCTCCTAGACGCCCTGATATATCCCAAACTGGTTCTTCATCTCTCATTACAAGACCTTTTCTCCGCAGGGAAGCTCCTAGACGCCCTGATCTATGCAGAACTGGTTATTCATCTCTCATTACAGGATCTTTTCTCCCCAGGGAAGCTCCGAGACGCCTTGATATATGCAGAACTGGTTCTTCATCTTTCATTACTGTACCTTTTCTCCCCAAGGAAGCTCCTAGACGCCCTGATATATCCAAAACTGGTTCTTCATCTCTCATTACAAGAAATTTCTCCCCAGGGAAGCTCCGAGACGCCTTGATCTATGCAGAACTGGTACTTCATCTTTCATTACTGTATCTTTTCTCCCCAAGAAAGCTCCTAGACGCCCTGATATATCCAAAACTGGTTCTTCATCTCTCATTACAAGAACTTTTCTCACCAGGGAAGCTCCGAGACGCCTTGATCTATGCAGAACTGGTTCTTCATCTTTCATTACTGTATCTTTTCTCCCCAAGGAAGCTCCTAGACGCACTGATATATCCAAAACTGGTTCTTCATCTCTCAATACAAGAACTTTTCTCCCCAGGGAAGCTCCTAGACGCCCTGATCTATGCAGAACTGGTTATTCATCTCACATTACAGGATCTTTTCTCCCCAGGGAAGCTCCGAGACGCTTTGATATATGCAGAACTGGTTCTTCATCTTTCATTACTGTACCTTTTCTCCCCAAGGAAGCTCCTAGACGCCCTGATATATCCAAAACTGGTTCTTCATCTCTCATTACAAGACCTTTTCTCCCAAGGGAAGCTCAGAGACGCCTTGATATATGCAGAACTGGTTCTGCATCTTTCATTACTGTACCTTTTCTCCCCAAGGAAGCTCCTAGACGCCCTGATATATCCAAAACTGGTTCTTCATCTCTCATTACAAGAACTTTTCTCCCCAGGGAAGCTCCGAGACGCCTTGATATATGCAGAACTGGTTCTTCATCTTTCATTACTGTACCTTTTCTCCCCAAGGAAACTCCTAAACGCCCTGATATATCCAAAACTGGTTATTCATCTCTCATTACAAGAACTTTTCTCCCCAGGGAAGTACCGAGACGCCTTGATCTATGCAGAACTGGTTCTTCATCTTTCATTACTGTAACTTTTCTCCCCAAGGAAGGTCCTAGACGCCCTGATATATCCAAAACTTGTTCTTCATCTCTCATTACAAGAACTTTTCTCCCCAGGGAAGATTCTAGACGCCCTGATCTATGCAGAACTGGTTATTCATCTCTCATTACAGGAACTTTTCTCCCCAGGGAAGCTCGGAGACGCATTGATATATGCAGAACTGCTTCTTCATCTTTCATTACTGTACCTTTTCTCCCCAAGGAAGCTCCTAGACGCCCTGATATATCCAAAACTGGTTCTTCATCTCTCATTACCATAACTTTTCTCCCCAGGGAAGCTCCTAGACGCCCTGATCTATGCAGAACTGGTTATTCATCTCTCATTACAGGATATTTTCTCCCCAGGGAAGCTCCGAGACGCCTTGATATATGCAGAACTGTTTCTTCATCTTTCATTACTGTACCTTTTCTCCCCAAGGAAGCTCCTAGACGCCCTGATATGTCCAAAACTGGTTCTTCATCTCTCATTACAAGAACTTTTTTCCCCAGGGAAGATCCTAGACGCCCTGATCTATGCAGAACTGGTTATTCATCTCTCATTACAGGATCTTTTCTCACCAGGGAAGCTCCGAGACGCCTTGATATATGCAGAACTGGTTATTCATCTTTCATTACTGTACCTTTTTTCCCCAAGGATGCTCCTAGACGCCCTGATATATCCAAAACTGGTTCTTCATCTCACATTACAAGAACTTTTCTCCCAGGGAAGCTCTTTTCGCCTTGATATATGCAGAACTTGTTCTTCATCTTTCAGACGCCTTGGATATATGCAGACGAACTTGATATATCTTCATGGTTCTTCATTCATTACAAGAACTTTTCTCCCCAAGGGAAGCTCCTAGACGCCCTGATATATCCAAACTGGTTCTTCATCTCTCATTACAAGAACTTTTCTCCCCAGGGGAAGCCCTAGACGCCCTGATATATGCAAAACTGGTTCTTCATCTTTCATTACAAGAACTTTTCTCCCCAGGGAAGCTCCTAGACGCCCTGATATATGCAGAACTGGTTATTCATTACAGGATATTTTACCATTAGACGCCTGATATATTCAGAACTGGGTCTTCATCTCTCATTAAGGACATTTTTTCCCAGGGAAGGTCCCTAGATGCCCTGATATATGCAGAACTGGCTCTTCATCTCTCATTACAAGAACTTTTCTCTCCAGGGAAGCTCCTAGATGCCCTGATCTATGCAGAACTAGTTATTCATCTCTATTTACAGGATCTTTTCTCCCCAGAGAAGCTCCGAGACGCCTTGATATATGCAGAACTGGTTCTTAATCTTTCATTGCTGTACGTTTTCTCCCCAAGTAAGCTCCTAGACGCCCTGATATATCTAAAACTGGTTCTTCATCTCTCATTACAAGAACTTTTTTCCCCAGGGAAGCTCCTAGACGCCCTGATCTATGCAGAACTGGTTATTCATCTCTCATTACAGGATCTTTTCTCCCCAGGGAAGCTCCGAGACGCCTTGTTATATGCAGAACTGGTTCTTCATCTTTCATTACTGAAACTTTTCTCCCCAAGGAAGCTTCTAGACGCCCTGATATATCCAAAACTGGTTCTTCATCTCTCATTACAAGAAATTTTCTCCCCAGGGAAGCTCCGAGACGCCTTGATCTATGAAGAACTGGTTCTTCATCTTTCATTTCTGTACCTTTTCTCCCCAAGGAAGCTCCTAGACGCCCTGATATATCCAAAACTGGTTCTTCATCTCTCATTACAAGAACTTTTCTCCCCAGGGAAGCTCCTAGACGCCCTGATCTATGCAGAACTGGTTATTCATCTCTCATTACAGGATCTTTTCTCCCCAGGGAAGCTCAGAGACGCCTTGATATATGCAGAACTGGTTCTTCATTTTCATTACTGTACATTTTGTCCCCAAGTAAGCTCCTAGACGCCCTGATATATCCAAAACTGGTTCTTCATCTCTCATTACAAGAACTTGTCTCCCCAGGGAAGCTCCTAGACGCCTTGATCTATGCAGAACTGGTTATTCATCTCTCATTACAGGATCTTTTCTCCCCAGGGAAGCTCCGAGACGCCTTGATATATGCTGAACTGGTTCTTCATCTTTCATTACTGTACCTATTCTCCCCAAGGAAGCTCCTAGACGCCCTGATATATCCAAAACTGGTTCTTCATCTCTCATTACAAGAACTTTTCTCCCCATGGAAGCTCCTAGACGCCCTGATCTATGCAGAACTGGTTATTCATCTCTCATTACAGGATCTTTTCTCCCCAGGGAAGCTCCGAGACGCCTTGATATATGCAGAACTGGTTCTTCATCTTTCATTACTGTACCTTTTCTCCCCAAGGAAGCTCCTAGACGCCCTGATATATCCAAAACTGGTCCTTCATCTCTCATTACAAGAACTTTTCTCCCCAGGGAAGCTCCGAGACGCCTTGATCTATGCAGAACTGGTTCTTCATCTTTCATTACTGTACCTTTTCTCCCCAAGGAAGCTCCTAGACGCCCTGATATATCCAAAACTGGTTCTTCATCTCTCATTACAAGAACTTTTCCCCCAGGGAAGCTCCTAGACGCCCAGATCTATGCAGAACTGGTTATTCATCTCTCATTACAGGACATTTTACCCACAGGGAAGCTCATAGATGCCCTGATATATGCAGAACTGGGTCTTCATCTCTCATTACTGTACCTCTTCTCCCCAGGAAAGCTCCTAGACGCCCTGATATATGCAGAACTGGGTCTTCATCTCGGATTACAGGATATTTTACCCACAGGAAATCTCCTAGACGCCCTGATATATTCAGAACTGGGTCTTCATCTCTCATTACAGGACATTTTTTCCGCAGGGAAGGTCCTAGATGCCCTGATATATGCAGAACTGGCTCTTCATCTCTCATTACTGTATGCAGAACTTTGCCCCCCCAGGAAAGCTCCTAGACGCCCTGATATATGCAGCAGAACTGGTTCTTCATCTCTCATTACAGGAACTTTTCTCCCCAGGGAAGCTCCCTCCAGACGCCCTGATATATGCAGAACTGGTTTTCATCTTTCATTACTACCTTTTCTCCCCAAAGGAAGCTCCTAGACGCCCTGATATATCCAAAACTGGTTCTTCATCTCTCATTACAAGAACTTTTCTCCCCCAGGGAAGCTCCGAGACGCCTTGATATATGCAGAACTGGTTCTTCATCTTTCATTACAGTAACTTTTCTCCCAAAGGAGACGCTCCTAGACGCCCTGATATATCCAAAACTGGTTCTTCATCTCTCATTACAAGAACTTTTCTCCCAAGGAAGCTCCTAGACGCCCTGATATATCCAAAACTGGTTCTTCATCTCTCATTACAAGAACTTTCTTTTCTCCCCTAGGGAAGCTCCTCTCTCAGACGGATCCTCCCAGATCTATGCAGAACTGGTTATTCATCTTTCATTACTGGATCTTTTCTCCCCAAGGAAGCTCAGAGACGCCTTGATATATCCAAAACTGGTTCTTCATCTTTCATTACAAGAACATTTTCCCCAGGAAGCTCCTAGACGCCCTGATATATCAAAACTGGTTCTTCATCTCTCATTACAGAACTTTTTCCCCCAGGAAGCTCCCTAGACGCCTTGATCTATGCAGAACTGGTTATTCATCTCTCATTACTGGATCTTTTCTCCCCAGGGAAGCTCCGAGACGCCCTTGATATATGCTGAACTGGTTCTTCATCTTTCATTACTGTACCTTTTCTCCCCAAGGAAAAGCTCCTAGACGCCCTGATATATCCAAAACTGGTTCTTCATCTCTCATTACAAGAACTTTTTTCCCCATGGAAGCTCCTAGACGCCCTGATCTATGCAGAACTGGTTATTCATCTCTCATTACAGGATCTTTTTCTCCCCAGGAAGCTCCGAGACGCCTTGATATATGCAGAACTGGTTTTCATCTTTCATTACTGTACCTTTTCTCCCCAAGGAAGCTCCTAGACGCCTTGATATATCCAAAACTGGTTCTTCATCTCTCATTACAAGAACTTTTCTCCCCAGGGAAGCTCCGAGACGCCTTGATATATGCAGAACTGGTTCTTCATCTTTCATTACTGTACCTTTTCTCCCCAAGGAGGCTACTAGACGCCCTGATATATCCAAAACTGGTTCTTCATCTCTCATTACAAGAACTTTTCTCCCCAGGGAAGCTCCTAGACGCCCTGATCTATGCAGAACTGGTTATTCATCTCTCATTACAGGATCTTTTCTCCCCAGGGAAGCTCCGAGACGCCTTGATATATGCAGAACTGGTTCTTCATCTTTCATTACTGTACCTTTTCTCCCCAAGGAAGCTCCTAGACGCCCTGATATATCCAAAACTGGGTCTTCATCTCTCATTACAAGAACATTTTTACCCACAGGGAAGCTCATAGATGCCCTGATATATGCAGAACTGGGTCTTCATCTCATTACTGGACCTTTTTCTCCCCAGGAAAGCTCTAGACGCCCTGATATATGCAGAACTGGGACTTCATCTCGGATTACCGGATATTTTCTCCCACAGGTAATCTCCTAGACGCCCTGATATATTCAGAACTGGTCTTCATCTCTCATTACAGGACATTTTTCCCCAGGGAAGGTCCTAGATGCCCTGATATATGCAGAACTGGCTCTTCATCTCTCATTACTGTACATTTTCTCCCAAGAAAGCTCCCGAGACGCCCTGATATATCCAAAACTGGTTATTCATCTCTCATTACAAGAACTTTTCTCCCCAGGGGAAGCTCCTAGACGCCTTGATATATGCAGAACTGGTTATTGGTTTTCATCTTTCCTTGATTATGCAGAACCTTTTCTCCCCTCCCAAAGACGCCCTGATATATCCAAACTGGTTCTTCCTATTACAAGAAATTTTTCTGATATATCCAAAACTGGTTCTTCATCTCTCATTACAAGAACTTCTCCCCCAGGGAAGCTCGAGACGCCTTGATATATCCAAACTGGTTCTTCATCTTTCATTACTGAACCTTTTCTCCCCAGGGAAGCTACTAGACGCCCTGATATATGCAGAACTGGTTCTTCATCTCTCATTACAGGAACTTTTCTCCCCAGGGAAGCTCCTAGACGCCCTGATCTATGCAGAACTGGTTATTCATCTCTCATTACTGGATCTTTTCTCCCCAGGAAGCTCCAAAACGCCTTGATATATCCAAACTGTTTCTTCATCTTTTCATTACTGTACCTTTTTTCCCCAAAGGAAGCTCCTAGACGCCCTGATATATCCAAAACTGGTTCTTCATCTCTCATTACAAGAACTTTTTCTCCCAGGGAAGCTCCGAGACGCCTTGATCTATGCAGAACTGGTTCTTCATCTTTCATTACAGGATCTTTTCTCCCCAGGAAGCTCCGAGACGCCTTGATATATCCAAAACTGGTTTTCATCTTTCATTACAAGAACTTTTCTCCCCAAAGGAAGCTCCTAGACGCCTTGATATATCCAAAACTGGTTCTTCATCTCACATTACAAGAACTTTTCTCCCCAGGGAAGCTCCGAGACGCCTTGATATATGCAGAACTGGTTCTTCATCTTTCATTACTGTACCTTTTCTCCCCAAGGAAGCTCCTAGACGCCCTGATATATCCAAAACTGGTTCTTCATCTCTCATTACAAGAACTTTTCTCCCCAGGGAAGCTCCTAGACGCCCTGATCTATGCAGAACTGGTTATTCATCTCTCATTACAGGATCTTTTCTCCCCAGGGAAGCTCCGAGACGCCTTGATATATGCAGAACTAGTTCTTCATCTTTCATTACTGTACCTTTTTCTCCCCAAGGAAGCTCCTTAGACGCCCTGATATATCCAAAACTGGTTCTTCAACTCTCATTACAAGAAATTTTCTCCCCAGGGAAGCTCCTGAGACGCCTTGATATATGCAGAACTGGTTCTTCATCTTTCATTACTGTACCTTTCTCTCCCCAAGGAAGCTCATAGACGCCCTGATATATCCAAAACTGGTTCTTCATCTCTCATTACAAGAACTTTTCTCCCCAGGGAAGCTCCTGAGACGCCTTGATCTATGCAGAACTGGTTCTTCATCTTTCATTAAAGGATCTTTTCTCCCCCCAGGATATATCCAAAACTGGTTCTTCATCTCTCTTACAAGAACTTTCTCCCCAGACGCATTGCAGAACTGGTATTCATCTCTCATTACAGGATCTTTTTCTCCCCAGGGAAGCTCCGAACTGATATATGCAGAACTGGTTCTTCATCTTCCATTACTGTATCTTTTTTCACCCTAAGGAAGCTCCTAGACGCCCTGATATATCCAAAACTGGTTCTTCATCTCTCATTACAAGAAATTTCTCCCCAGGGAAGCTCCGAGACGCCTTGATCTATGCAGAACTGGTTCTTCATCTTTCATTACTGTATCTTTTCTCCCCTAAGGAAGCTCCTAGACGCCCTGATATATCCAAAACTGGTTCTTCATCTCTCATTACAAGAACTTTTTCTCCCCAGGGAAGCTCCTAGACGCCCTGATCTATGCAGAACTGGTTCTTCATCTTTCATTACTGGATCTTTTTCTCCCCAGGGAAGCTCCTAGACGCATTGATATATCAAAACTGGTTCTTCATCTTTCAATTAAGAACTTTTCTCCCCAAGGAAGCTCCAAGACGCCCTGATATATCCAAAACTGGTTCTTCATCTCTCATTACAAGAACTTTTTCCCCCAGGGAAGCTCCGAGACGCTTTTGATATATGCAGAACTGGTTCTTCATCTTTCATTACTGTACCTTTTCTCCCCAAGGAAGCTCCTAGACGCCCTGATATATCCAAAACTGGTTCTTCATCTCTCATTACAAGAACTTTTTCCCCAGGGAAGCTCCTAGACGCCTTGATCTATGCAGAACTGGTTATTCATCTTTCATTACAGGATCTTTTCTCCCCAGGGAAGCTCCTAGACGCCTTGATATATCCAAACTGGTTCTTCATCTTTCATTACAAGAACTTTTCTCCCCAGGGAAGATACTAGACGCCCTGATATATCCAAAACTGGTTCTTCATCTCTCATTACAAGAACTTTTCTCCCCAGGGAAGCTCCGAGACGCCTTGATATATGCAGAACTGGTTCTTCATCTTTCATTACTGTACCTTTTCTCCCCAAGGAAGCTCCTAGACGCCCTGATATATCCAAAACTGGTTCTTCATCTCTCATTACAAGAACTTTTCTCCCCAGGGAAGCTCCGAGACGCCTTCATCTATGCAGAACTGGTTCTTCATCTTTCATTACTGTACCTTTTCTCCCCAAGGAAGCCCCTAGACGCCCTGATATATCCAAAACTGGTTCTTCATCTCTCATTACAAGAACTTTTCTCCCCAGAGAAGCTCCTAGACGCCCTGATCTATGCAGAACTGGTTATTCATCTCTCATTACAGGATCTTTTCTCCCCAGGGAAGCTCCGAGACGCCTTGATATATGCAGAACTGCTTCTTCATCTTTCATTACTGTACCTTTTCTCCCCAAGGAAGCTCCTAGACGCCCTGATATATCCAAAACTGGTTCTTCATCTCTCATTACAAGAAATTTTCTCCCCAGGGAAGCTCCGAGACGCCTTGATCTATGCAGAACTGGTTCTTCATCTTTCATTACTGTACCTTTTCTCCCCAAGGTAAGCTCATAGACGCCCTGATATATCCAAAACTGGTTCTTCATCTCTCATTACAAGATCTTTTCTCCCCAGGGAAGCTCCTAGACGCCCTGATCTATGCAGAACTGGTTATTCATCTCTCATTAAAGGATCTTTTCTCCCCCAGGGAAGCTCGAGACGCATTGATATATGCAGAACTGTTCTTCATCTTTCAATTAGTGTACCTTTTCACCCCAAGGAAGCTCCTAGACGCCCTGATATATCCAAAACTGGTTCTTCATCTCTCTTTACAAGAAATTTTCTCCCCAGGGAAGCTCCTGAGACGCCTTGATCTATGCAGAACTGGTTCTTCATCTTTCATTACTGTATCTTTTCTCCCCAAGGAAGCTCCTAGACGCCCTGATATATCCAAAACTGGTTCTTCATCTCTCATTACAAGAACTTTTCTCCCCAGGGAAGCTCCCTTTTGAGACGCCTTGATCTATGCAGAACTGGTTCTTCATCTTTCATTACTGTACTTTTCTCCCCAAGGAAGCTCTAGACGCACTGATATATCCAAAAGCTGGTTCTTCATCTCTCAATACAAGAACTTTTCTCCCCAGGAAGCTCCAAGACGCCCTGATCTATGCAGAACTGGTTATTCATCTCTCATTACAGGATCTTTCTCTCCCCAGGGAAGCTCCGAGACGCTTTGATATATGCAGAACTGGTTCTTCATCTTTCATTACTGATATATCCAAAACTGGTTCTTCATCTCTTATTTTCTCCCCAGGGAAGCTCCAAGACGCCCTGATATATCCAAAATCTTTCATTACTTCATCTCTCGCCCTGATATATCCAAAACTGGTTCTTCATCTCTCATTACAAGACCTTTTCTCCCCAGGGAAGCTCCTAGACGCCCTGATCTATGCAGAACTGGTTATTCATCTCTCATTACAGGATCTTTTCTCCGCAGGGAAGCTCCGAGACGCCTTGATATATGCAGAACTGGTTCTTCATCTTTCATTACTGTACCTTTTCTCCCCAAGGAAGATACTAGACGCCGTGATATATCCAAAACTGGTTCTTCATCTCTCATTACAAGAAATTTTCTCCCCAGGGAAGCTCCGAGACGCCTTGATATATGCAGAACTGGTTGTGCATCTTTCATTACTGTACCTTTTCTCCCCAAGGAAGCTCCTAGACGCCCTGATATATCCAAAACTGGTTCTTCATCTCTCATTACAAGAACTTTTCTCCCCCAGGGAAGCTCTGAGACGCCTTCATCTATGCAGAACTGGTTCTTCATCTTTCATTACTGTACCTTTTCTCCCCAAGGAAGCCCTAGACGCCCTGATATATCCAAAACTGGTTCTTCATCTCTCATTACAAGAACTTTTCTCCCCAGTGGAAGCTCCTAGACGCCCTGATCTATGCAGAACTGGTTATTCATCTCTCATTACAGGATCTTTTCTCCCCAGGGAAGCTCCGAGACGCCTTGATATATGCAGAACTGCTTCTTCATCTTTCATTACTGTACCTTTTCTCCCCAAAGGAAGCTCCTAGACGCCCTGATATATCCAAAACTGGTTCTTCATCTCTCATTACAAGAAATTTTCTCCCCCAGGGAAGCTCTGAGACGCCTTGATCTATGCAGAACTGGTTCTTCATCTTTCATTACTGTACCTTTTCTCCCCAAGGTAGCTCATAGACGCCCCCTGATATATCCAAAACTGGTTCTTCATCTCTCATTACAAGAAATTTTTTCCCCAGGGAAGCCCAGGGATGCAGAACTGGTTCTCCTTCATTACTGACATATCTCTCCCCAGAAGCTCGAGACGCCCTGATGCAGAATTGGTTATTCATCTCTCATTAAAGGATCTTTTCTCCCCAGGGAAGCTCCTAGACGCCCTGATATATGCAGAACTGGTTCTTCATCTTTCATTACATCTCCCCCAAGGAAGATACTAGACGCCCTGATATATCCAGAACTGGTTCTTTCATCTCTCATTATATAAGAACTGGTTTTCATCCAAGGAACTTTTTCTCCCAGGAAGCTCCTGAGACGCCTTTGATATATGCAGAACTGGTTCTTCATCTTTCATTACTGTACCTTTTCTCCCCAAGGAAGCTCCTAGACGCCCTGATATATCCAAAACTGGTTCTTCATCTCTCATTACAAGAACTTTTCTCCCCAGGGAAGCTCCGAGACGCCTTTGATCTATGCAGAACTGGTTCTTCATCTTTCATTACTGTACCTTTTCTCCCCAAGGAAGCCCCTAGACGCCCTGATATATCCAAAACTGGTTCTTCATCTCTCATTACAAGAACTTTTTCTCCCCAGGGAAGCTCCTAGACGCCCTGATCTATGCAGAACTGGTTATTCATCTCTCATTACAGGATATTTTCTCCCCCAGGGAAGCTCCAAGACGCCTTTGATATATGCAGAATTGGTTCTTCATCTTTCATTACTGTACCTTTTCTCCCCAAGGAAGCTCCTAGACGCCCTGATATATCCAAAACTGGTTCTTCATCTCTCATTACAAGAACTTTTCTCCCCAGGAAGCTCCGAGACGCCTTGATATATGCAGAACTGGTTCTTCATCTTTCATTACTGTACCTTTTCTCCCCCCAAGGAAGCTCCTAGACGCCCTGATATATCCAAAACTGGTTCTTCATCTCTCATTACATTAACTTTTCTCCCCAGGGAAGCTCCGAGACGCCTTGATCTATGCAGAACTGGTTCTTCATCTTTCATTACTGTACCTTTTCTCCCCAAGGAAGCTCCTAGACGCCCTGATATATCCAAAACTGGTTCTTCATCTCTCATTACCATAACTTTTCTCCCCAGGGAAGCTCCTAGACGCCCTGATCTATGCAGAACTGGTTATTCATCTCTCATTACAGGATCTTTTTCTCCCAGGGAAGCTCCGAGACGCCTTGATATATGCAGAACTGGTTCTTCATCTTCATTACTGTACCTTTTCTCCCCAGGATGCTCCTAGACGCCCTGATATATCCAAAACTGGTTCTTCATCTCTCATTACAAGAACTTTTCTCCCCAGGGAAGCCTGAGACGCCTTGATATATGCAGAACTGGTTCTTCATCTTTCATTACTGTAACTTTTCTCCCCAAAAGGAAAGCCCTAGACGCCCTGATATATCCAAAACTGGTTCTTCATCTCTCATTACAAGAACTTTTCTCCCCAACTGGGAAGCCCCCAAAGGCTCTAGACGCCCTGATATATCCAAAACTGGTTCTTCATCTCTCATTACAAGAACTTTTTCTCCCCAGGGAAGCTCCTAGACGCCCTGATCTATGCAGAACTGGTTATTCATCTTTTACAGGATCTTTTCGCCCTGATATATCCAAAACTGGTTCTTCATCTCTCATTACAAGAACTTTTCTATATGCAGAACTGGTTATTCATCTTTCATTACTGTACGTTTTCTCCCAAGGATCCTAGACCCTGATATATCCAAAACTGGTTCTTCATCTCTTCATTACAAGAACTTTTCTCCCCAGGGAAGCTCCTAGACGCCCTGATATATGCAGAACTGGTTCTTCATCTTTCATTACAGGAACTTTTCTCCCCAGGGAAGCTCCTAGACGCCTTGATATATGCAAAACTGGTTCTTCATCTTTCATTACAAGAACTTTTCTCCCCAAGGAAGCTCCTAGACGCCCTGATATATCCAAAACTGGTTCTTCATCTCTCATTACAAGAACTTTTTCTCCCCAGGGAAGCTCTGAGACGCCCTGATATATGCAGAACTGGTTCTTCATCTTTCATTACTGTACCTTTTCTCCCCAAGGAAGCTCCCTAGACGCCCTGATATATCCAAAACTGGTTCTTCATCTCTCATTACAAGAACTTTTCTCCCCAGGAAGCTCTAGACGCCCTGATCTATGCAGAACTGGTTATTCATCTTTCATTACTGTATCTTTTCTCCCCAAGGAAGCTCCTAGACGCCCTGATATATGCAGAACTGGTTATTCATCTTTCATTACTGTAACTTTTCTCCCCAAGGAAGCTCCTAGACGCCCTGATATATCCAAAACTGGTTCTTCATCTCTCATTACAAGAACTTTTCTCCCCAGGGAAGCTCCTAGGGATCTGCAGAACTGGTTATTCATCTCTCATTACAGGATCTTTTCTCCCCAGGGAAGCTCCTAGACGCCCTGATCTATGCAGAACTGGTTCTTCATCTTTCATTACTGTACCTTTTTCTCCCCAAGGAAGCTCCTAGACGCCCTGATATATCCAAAACTGGTTCTTCATCTTTCATTACAAGAACTTTTCTCCCCAGGGAAGCTCCTAGACGCCCTGATCTATGCAGAACTGGTTATTCATCTCTCATTACAGGATCTTTTCTCCCCAGGGAAGCCCTGAGACGGATCTTTTTGATATATGCAGAACTGGTTCTTCATCTTTCATTACTGTACATTTTCTCCCCAAGGAAGCTCCTAGACGCCCTGATATATCCAAAACTGGTTCTTCATCTCTCATTACAAGAACTTCTCTCCCCAGGGAAGATCCTAGTCGGCCTGATCTATGCAGAACTGGTTATTCATCTCTCATTACAGGATCTTTTCTCCCCAGGGAAGCTCCGAGACGCCTTGATATATGCAGAACTGGTTCTTCATCTTTCATTACTGTACTTTTCTCCCCAAGGAAGCTCCCTAGACGCCCTGATATATCCAAAACTGGTTCTTCATCTCTCATTACAGAACTTTTCTCCCCAGGGAAGCTCCTAGACGCCTTGATATATGCAGAACTGGTTCTTCATCTTTCATTACTGGATCTTTTCTCCCCAAGGAAGATCCTAGACGCCCTGATATATCCAAAACTGGTTCTTCATCTCTCATTACAAGAACTTTTCTCCCCAGGGAAGCTCCCTAGACGCCCTGATCTATGCAGAACTGGTTATTCATCTCTCATTACAGGATCTTTTCTCCCCAGGGAAGCTCCTGAGACGCCTTGATATATGCAGAACTGGTTCTTCATCTTTCATTACTGTAACTTTTCTCCCCAAGGAAGCTCCTAGACGCCCTGATATATCCAAAACTGGTTCTTCATCTCTCATTACAAGAACTTTTTCCCCAGGGAAGCTCCTAGACGCCCTGTTCTATGCAGAACTGGTTATTCATCTCTCATTACAGGATCTTTTCTCCCCAGGGAAGCTCCCCAGACGCCTTTGATATATGCAGAACTGGTTCTTCATCTTTCATTACTGTACCTTTTCTCCCCAAGGAAGCTCCCTAGACGCCCTGATATATCCAAAACTGGTTCTTCATCTCTCATTACAATAACTTTTTCCCCAGGGAAGCTCCTAGACGCCCTGATCTATGCAGAACTGGTTATTCATCTCTCATTACAGGATCTTTTTCCCCCAGGGAAGCTCCCAGACGCCTTGATATATGCAGAACTGGTTCTTTCATCTTTCATTACTGTACGTTTTCTCCCCAAGGAAGCTCCTTAGACGCCCTGATATATCCAAAACTGGTTCTTCATCTCTCATTACAAGAACTTTTTCTCCCAGGGAAGCTCCTAGACGCCCTGATCTATGCAGAACTGGTTATTCATCTCTCATTACAGGAAGCTTTTCTCCCAAGGAAGCTCCTAGACGCCCTGATATATCCAAAACTGGTTCTTCATCTTTCATTACTGTACTTTTTCTCCCCAGGGAAGCTCCCTAGACGCCCTGATATATCCAGAAATGGTTATTCATCTCTCATTACAGGATCTTTTCTCCCCAGGAAGCTCCGAGACGCCTTGATATATGCAGAACTGGTTCTTCATCTTTCATTACTGTACCTTTTCTCCCCAAGGAAGCTCCTAGACGCCCTGATATATCCAAAATGGTTCTTCATCTCTCATTACAAGAACTTTTTCTCCCCAGGGAAGCTCCGAGACGCCTTGATCTATGCAGAACTGGTTATTCATCTTCATTACTGTGATCTTTTCTCCCCAGGAAGCTCCTGAGACGCCTTGATATATCCAAAACTGGTTCTTCATCTTTCATTACAAGAACTTTTTCTCCCCAGGGAAGCTCCCTAGACGCCTTGATATATCCAGAACTGGTTATTCATCTCTCATTACAGGAACTTTTCTCTCCCATTAGGGAAGCTCCTAGACGACTTGATATATGCAGAACTGGTTCTTCATCTTTCATTACTGTAACTTTTTCTCCCCAAGGAAGCTCCTAGACGCACAGATATCCAAAACTGTTTTTTCTCCCAAGGAAGCTCTAGACTCTCATTACAAAAACTGGTTCTTTTTTCCCAGGGAAGCTCCTAGACGCCCTGATCTATGCAGAACTGGTTATTCATCTCTCATTACAGGATCTTTTCTCCACAGGGAAGCTCCGAGACGCCTTGATATATGCAGAACTGGTTCTTCATCTTTCATTACTGTACCTTTTCTCCCCAAGGAAGCTCCTAGACGCCCTGATATATCCAAAACTGTTTCTTCCTCTCTCATTACAAGAACTTTTTTCCCCAGGGAAGCTCCTAGACGCCCTGATCTATGCAGAACTGGTTATTCATCTCTCATTACAGGATCTTTTCTCCCCAGGGAAGCCCGAGACGCCTTGATATATGCAGAACTGGTTCTTCATCTTTCATTACTGTACCTTTTCTCCCCAAGGTAGCTCCTAGACGCCCTGATATATCCAAAACTGGTTATTCATCTCTCATTACTGAACTTTTCTCCCCAGGGAAGCCCCGAGACGCCTTGATCTATCCAGAACTGGTTCTTCATCTTTCATTACTGTACCTTTTCTCCCGAGGAAGCTCCTAGACGCCCCTGATATATCCAAAACTGGTTCTTCCTCTCTCATTACAAGAACTTTTTTCCCCAGGGAAGCTCCGATACGCCTTGATATATGCACAACTGGTTCTTCATCTTTCATTACTGTACCTTTTCTCCCCAAGGAAGCTCCTAGACACCCTGATATATCCAAAACTGTTTCTTCATCTCTCATTACAAGAACTTTTCTCACCAGGGAAGCTCCGAGACGCCTTGATCTATCCAGAACTGGTTCTTCATCTTTCATTACTGTACCTTTTCTCCCCAGGGAAGCTCCTAGACGCCCTGATCTATGCAGAACGGGTTCTTCCTCTCTCATTACAGGAACGTTTCTCAGACATGCAACACGGCTTTCTTTTCTCCAGACCAACTCTTTATGTACTAAAGGTAACTGCGAATATATTCTATCGTGCTTTAGATAAAAATGTAAGGGCTGTAGCATTAGACATCTCGAAAGCCATTGACAGGGTCTGGCCTTCAGCTCTTCTCCACCATCTGAAAATCTCCAGGATGTTTTTGAGCTGATCCAGTCGTTCCTATCAAATCTTGAACTGAATCTTATTCTACGCTGTTTGTAATCTTCATTAACGATCTTCCCGATGACTTGACATCATTGCTGACGACTTTACCATTTACTCCTGCCTCGATTGTAAGACTGATCCGCCAGATAAGGTCGAAATATCAACCGACGTACAGAACGACATCAAGACCTTCGTTAACTGTGGGAAAAGACGGCCTGTCAATTTTAATGAATCCAAAACGAATCTGTTATATATTAATCATCTGAGAGACCTTTCTCTGACATCTATCACCATGGCTGATGTTATCCTCGAAGAAAGTGGCTAATTGCGTCTTCTTGGACTAGTGTTCTCAGATCAGATGAGGTGGAAAGACTACACTGAATCCATCGCCAGATAAGCTGCTAAGAAAATCAGTTCAGTGTGTCGATGAAGACAATTTTTCTCTTGGGATATATATTGCTTATCTATCTTGCATATCTATAAGGCTACCATTCGTCCATGTTTATAATATTGTAGCCATATATGGTCCGGTACTCCTGCTATGTTTCTGGATCTCCTCGATAAGATCCAAAGAAGAATCAGCAATATTATTGGTCCCGATCTGGTGTCTCGGCTTCAGTTACTTGTCCAATGTTTGCATCTCTGTACCTTTCATGGTAATCGTTCGAATGAGCTCTTCGATATGGTAACTATATTGTATACATTTAAGCTCAATACTAGTCTGGGGTGAGATCTCATCAATTTATATTTGAGCTAGTTAGATGTAGACGCAACTTCTATACTAACAGTTTCTTATCCCATAATTCATGCTTGTGGAACTCACTTCCGGCTCCATGCTTTCCAACAAACTTTAATCTACAAAAATTTAAAGGCAATGTCAATCTCTATCTACTGTCCTCTTGATAGCTCTTTTCTTACTTCTCATTACTATTTTTTTCTTTTCCAAACCCGTTACGTGCTTGTGGCTGTACTGCCTTGCTTAAGGATACCGATTAGAAACAAATTATTAATTTCAGAATACGGCCTTTACATGCGACCGTGTTAATAATTGATGCTATTAAAGGTTTCATATATATATATATATATATATATATATATATATATATATATATATATATATATATATATGATAAGGCCTTCCATCGCTATTATACGATTTTCTCAGTTGTACCTACTCATCATATTCGAGTATGATGCGTATTAGGGTTGCTATAATTCTGCGCTGGTTTAAATGCGTGCGCAGAGAAATGTGAAGAGATTCGTCTTGACAGCTTGATGGCGCTGTGTTCAACATAATTATTTATAGGTTTGTTTTCAACACAAACGCAATTCCTAAGGACCATCAAAATTTATAAATAAGGTTGATCTGAGAGAGATGTAATATCATCGGCGAGATGTTGTCTGTTATATGGTTAGCTTTTTTGGCTTTTTATATAATAGATATATATATATATATATATATATATATATATATATATATATATATATATATATAATTATCTATTATATAAAAAGCCAAAAAAAGCTAACCATATAACAGACAACAAAGCCGATGATATATATATATATATATATATATATATATATATATATATATATAAATCTAATAATTGGTTGGTATCTGATCCAAGTGGATCCTAGTAATATAAAATATTAAAACTGATCCACTATTATAGAGCAAATACAGCTCACAATAAAATCCAAAATTACCCCCCATATGGTGTATAAACTATTTCAAACAACAACTTTGTCAGTCTTATTCAAACACCGAATATAGAGTCTATATACCGGCGTTAAATAAGACGGAAAAGGTCTATTCCAATATGAGGTAATTTTGGATTTTATTGTCTACGATTAAAAAAGTCACGAGTTTAATCGATGAACAAAACTGAAACGATCAACTCGAGTTTATTTAATTAATGAACAAAAATCAAACGAACAGATGTCAACTTAACAATCAATAAGATACAAGATTAGAAAAATAAAAAAGTTTACTAAATATAAAATGGATTACTTTTTCAATGTACTCTCTATGAGTTTTTCCAATCGACTGTTTCATAGAAAATACCCAAAACTCCAACAAACTTCAAATTAAATTCTTCGTAGATTGTTTAGACATTTAGATTTGTATCAAACCTTAACTTCCCAAATATGCCCATTCGCATTACTTTAAAAAGTAATGCGAATTAACAGCGTCTAAGATTTTGAATGAAACCTGCCCTCGTTGAATGTAATTTATTAGGGTTGTTGTAGCTTCTTCCTTTAATGTCGGTCTTCTCCCTCACCCCTTACCCATCTATATCTAGAGACAATACGCGTTAGCCGACACACAGTGGGGTTAAGAATAAGGAATTGAAATGGTACATCTAACCCACTCATATCTTATCTTCTCTCTCACCTCACTTCCTCACTTCGTTAATTTTACATATGCTTGATGCGGTCCGTCAAAAACGTGTGAACTTCTTTTCATTTTTCATGTCAACCTTTGGAAATAAAGTCTAATGATCCAGAGTTTTATTCCCAAAAAAATATAATATATATATATATATATATATATATATAATTGTTCGTATTTAGGCAGTATTTTTTCATTGATGCATGTTTCATTAAATAATATAGACAAGTTTTGTCTATTTATTTTATGTAAATTCTTTTCATATCGTCTAAAAGGCTTAATAACATTATCATTAAAAGAAGAAGAAAATCACAATATTGATACATATTTTTTAATCCTATCTAAGCTTTCAGCTTACATAAGCCATCTTCAAAGATGACAATTACATTACAATATATTAACCAATACACGGACAAAACAATAATGATAGCCTGTTTTTGTTTACATGGAAGATTTCCAAGCAACGACAAAAGCGTGCATGCGATACGCTGGAAGCGAAAATCGCACCGCAACTCATGACGTCACACATGACCACGCGAGACTGAAAAAGAGAAGTATAAAGTATGGTAAGCCGTTGGTATAAACCAATGGATTCTGTTATAAATTATAGACATTAAGAATATTTGTGGAGATTTCATAATTTATTTTGTTCCGGTTAGTTTTCAACTGTTTTATTTATATAGCTTCAGGAATTTTTAGCTTTTGCTTATTGTTTTCATGTTTAAGTATAGTTGTGTTTTCAACGAGGATTTTCCGGAATTGTTTATGCGGTCAGGCATGTTGTTTTAAATGCCTAAAATTGTTGTAGTTATCATTCAAATCTCTCTCTCTCTCTCTCTCTCTATATATATATATATATATATATATATATATATCTAGTACATAATAAAAATCCAAAATTGTCTCATCTATCTATCTATCTATCTATCTATCTAATCTATCTATCTCTCTATACACACACTCACACACACACACACATAGGGATGTATGTGGTATGTCGTCTGCGTTATTCCCTTTTCAGCGAAGAAGTCGACCCTGCTTTACTCAGCTGAATGTGATGTGAAATGGTACTGGTCAACGGCATCGACCTGTCAGCTAGACTGTGTGAGAGAATTCGGAAGAGTTTCCCGACAGGTCTAGTGAACGTTTCTCCCAAATTATCTGTGCCAAGCGACCATCGACTACTCACCGGTCTGAGTGTAGGAATTGCGCTTCAGAGGTCAACGGCTTTATAAGTAATATGAAGAACTTTTGAGAGGAGGGTCAGAGTAACCGCACCGTTCCCTGTGTAAAAGGAACCGGCATGTCATTGCAGTATTTTGCCTTGGATGTCAACATGAACTACAATTACAACATAAATAGGGAGATTCGTGGACTGAATAAATGATGATAGTAATGATTACATATATATATATATATATATATATATATATATATCCACCCAGCTCTTATCTCAAATTTCAACTTAAAAGAGACTGTTTGACAAACACAAGGAATGTTAAAAGATTCATATTAAAAAGATAAAAAAATATAAAAAACAAATGAAAACTACAGACAAAAGTTAATTTTCTCGATCAAGACATTCATTTCTGTAGTTCACTGCTACCAGCAAGCAGAAATATTTCTTCTCCTGATGATGGCCATTTTGGCCGAAACTAGTCGAGGAATCTAAATGAAATAATAATAATAAAAACGAAAGAATATTAATCTACAACCCAGTGTGTCTGAAGATTTTAATTTTTTAATATTTTTTATTGTTCAATACACATATATATATATATATATATACATATATATATATATATATATATAATTAACTACATTAATAATAGTAATACTCGGTTGGAAAAAAAAGTTCTCATAGCACAAATTGCAGATATGTCAAAACAAATCGGTACTTGAGAAAAAAATTGGAAAAGATCTGAAAACATTTGAACAGAGCGAAACAAATCGTCCAGTGTCTTAAGTTTTAGTCCAAAGAAAAAAAACAAGCGAGTAGTAAAACTCTAAAAACGTAGAGTGCTCAATAGGGCTCAGTAGAGCGGGAATAAATAAATCCTAAAGAACCAGGTAAATCTATATAGGTTTCATCTAAAAGGATCTTCAGGGTAACCCAGCTTACCCTGAAGTTACGTTGAGGTGAAACCTTGGTAAGTTTTCCTGGCACTTTAGGATTTATTTTATTTTTACATAGAGAGTTTAGGCAAGCTATATTTATAGATAATTTGCTCAAAACCAGCATAAGAGTTGAAACTGAGCTCAACCCCGACTCTAGGCCGTGAACATCGTCTTCAAAATTGCGTTCAATCCGGTGTATACCTCTGATAAGTAAATAGATAATTAAGTGTTAAGATATAAAAATGTTACTGACTGTTGTAATTTCATCAGTAAGAAATAATTCCATTTATGAATAAAAAAAGAAGTTGTGTATGTGTTGCTTGTGAAAATTGCTAACCAATCAGATTGATTAAACAGCATTAATGAGTCAGAGAGTGAATTCATATCTTAACTCTGAGAGGGAGAGAGAGAGATTAAAATAAGAGGAAAGAACAATTAGATTTATAATCCAGATTTCTTTAGCATTAACGTTAAAAAAAAACAATCCTCGATACACAGTAGAGCATAATATTATAATCTTTTTTTTTTTAAATATGTCTCCAACATGACACAGAAATTATGGCTTCGAAGCCGAAAAATTAAATCCTAAAATTCGACTTAAAAACAGAAACTTGGTTCCATGTTCAAGCAATAAATGGCGCAAAGCTTCTGATTTTAAGTTCAATTTTTAATTTAAATTTTTAGGATTTAAGTTTCAGTTTCGAAACCTAGTAATTTCTGTGTCGCGATCTAGACATATTTAAAAAAACCCCTATAATACATATATATATATATATATATATATGTGTGTGTGTGTGTGTTTTATAGGTAAATGTTATATGTGTGTGTGTGTGTTTTATAGGTAAATGTTATATGTATATATATATATATATATATATATATATATATATATATATATATATATATATATAATATATCGATAGACGTGAACACTGAAGTCACAACCCAGAGGCCATTAACTGTCTCATGCTTAAACACAATCGTCAAGATATATATTACACAATTACAATATTATTTATGCATTCATATGTCTCTGAAAAACTGTATTTCTGATCAAACTATGCAACACTATCTCACCTGCAATATTCAAGTTACAGAGGACGTATATATATATATATATATTCGTTTATTCGTATATATATATATATATATATATATATATATATATATATATATATGTATATAAATATATATATTCGTTTATTCGTATATATATATATATATATATATATATATATATATATATATATATATATATATATATATATATATTCGTTATTCGTTTTCTTTGGCGTATGGTTGTCTAATAATTCCTGTTGAATAACCAGATAAAACATAATTATGATTTGATAATCCCGCCCCAAAATGGAAACAGATCCAAGAGCACATAGGGGGGTCAGTAAAACATTAAAAGATAAAATGCCGATAACTAATTTATCATCTCGCTGGACCAACCTTAATTGTTTTATGACCCTTCGCGCAGAATTCTTCATTGCCATTTCAAGAGGGAAATTCAGATTAACAACACACAAACAGAAAATGTCTCATATCGAGAATATTTAACATTGAACATGAGGAAAAATTAATTATTATTTTTAATAATATGTGGAAATCTCCACTTTTACCTGAAGACGGTCGCGAGACCAGAAACACGTGTCGTGAAATTATGTAAAACAAAGCATAATAGTTTTTCTAAATAAATCCACATTACAACCAAAAACGTTTGCGGCACCTCTCTTCTCTTCTTTTTAATATACATACTTTTCTCTCGTGACTCAGATTAATGATATGCTGTTTTTGATTTGTTCTTATTGGTTCGATACGTGTTACGCGTAATGAAGTAATAGATGATATTCAAATATGTATAAGAATCATTCGGGAAGCGATGGAATTATCTGTTACTTCATTACATGAAGTAACATATAATATTCAAATATGTGTAAGAAAATATTTTGGATGCTAAAGCATGTAAAAGTTAGTGAGGCGCTGCAGGATTTTTTGGAAATAATTGTTTAGGTTTGAGTTTTGTTTAAAGCATATTTCGTGCGTATTTTGTATATGTCTTCATTGATTTTTTGTATTCGGAATAGATCAGTTAGATTCATGAATTGTAGAAAAATGGTGACGTAATGCATTTTTTTAAACATGTGTTAATAGTTGGTAGTATTGATATCCATATATTTTCATAATATCTTCTCATTAAATGCTTATGTTCTTTTTTTTTCCACAAGGCTGGCATTGGTGTAATTAAAGTTATGTCCTACGTTGTTGCGGTCTAAGACGAGAGAACTTGAATGTTTATCTAAACGCAAGTCTCTTTGTGTTCTTGGATGCGGGTTTTTAGATTGCATGATGTCTCGTAAATATACATTACCGATACACAAACACACACACACACACACACACATATATATATATATATATATATATATATATATATAAGATATTATAAATTGATTTATTTAAAATATGTTTTTTTTTCGCTACACAGTTCTAACCATGTTTCAAAATGGAAGCTAAAAGCTACGAAATTAATTTTGTATTTAAATCAAATACATTAGTTCCATTTCATCCTCAAGCGAATTTTGGAGTAACTTTTAAATTTACTGGGTTTTAAAGACACAGCTAAAATCATAATTCCCGTTTTTTAGGTTACAGATAAATGCTCTGTAAATTTACATTGAATACTATTTTGTAAAAATAAATATCTATAAGAACACCGGATTATATATCTTACTGTTCTTATATATATATATATATATATATATATATATATATATATATATATATATATATATATATATCATCGACAGACAGACAGACTGTTTCGCTGTATCAATGCTCTTCAGTGTTGCTAGATGTCCGATTGCCTCTAGCTAGGATCGAAAACCTGGCTGAATTGGCATCAGTCGGTGCGCAGCTGCGGAGAAGTTGAATTTTAGCCTACTTATTTTTTTTTAAATAAATACAGTGTAATTGAGAGGATTCAATTCGCTTGCCGAAGAGTCTTTCTATAATAGCCGTAGTAGTCACTGTTTACAAACCCACACTTCCTCCGCCAGAGAGCTCCACCGAAATACATTTTTTCAGGAGCCTATAAATTATCATTCACAGACAGACTGTTTCGTGGTATCTTTTTGTGGATAGACGTCCGGTTGCTTCTAGCTAGGATCGAAACCCGGCTGAATTGGCGTCAATCGGGGATTCTACCACTAAGCCTTCGATGCACAGCAGGAGCGAAGGTGAATTTTAGCGTATTTATTTTTTTTTAGAGATGAACACACAGTAACTAAGAGGACTCGATTCTCTTTCCGAAGAGTTTTATATATATATTGAATTATAAAATAAAATAAAAAATTCCTACAATGACTTCATCAGGCTAAAGTTATATTCTCATTGATGAAATTAAACATATGTATGGTTCTTATAGATTTAAACTGCGTACAGAATTATGCACAAAGCGAAAACTTTCAAGATTGAAGAATGCTAAAGTGCATATTAATAATTTTAAACGTTTGGTGTCCTACGCTTAATCGCTCTGTTTTTCAAAGTATTTCATATTTCTTTTAAAAAATCCTCTTTCGTCGCAGTCTGGGCTTTTCAAAAATAAATGCCTTGGGAAAGAAAAGCATTTGGATATTACATAGTTCAGCACACTTATCCATATTTCCTATGGCATTTTCTATCTCTTAATACACCCCCTAGTTTCGGAAAGACATCTTTCTCCATTGTATACTACTTCAGATTTCTCATTCACACTGTACGTTCTCTGTTACTGCAGTGTCGATATATTTTTCTATTTGCTTAATCCTGACATTCGGAATAGATAACTCATACTTTTGGATAGATTTCTTTCAGAAAACAATGCATTATGTTTTCTTACAGCTAATTCTTAAACTTCTCATTCTTACAATAGTAAAGTTTTGTCTATAACGATCTTTATATAACACCTTCGATATTTTAGTTGTTGTCTGAAACACAAGAGAAAATAAAATTGTCGGGTTTCAGATATAAAGGTTGCATTACGATTTCGACACTTTGGAAGCAACAACGTTATTTGAATTTATCCTTGAAATATTACATACTATAAATTTTCTTTTAAAACGTTTTGACAAAGTTATTTAAAAAACAATGAAGTAGAAAGTCTAAATAAGACATTATGGTTGCCTCTCTTTTTCTTAATTCCTAGGCATCTTTTCTTCGAAAATCTATAAAAAAAAAAGGGTAAATTACATTTGAATTATTAATACAGCGATTGAAAAGATTGCTTTAACGCTCTCAAAATAAAATCTATTCTCTGTGAAAGTTAAAGCTGAAGAAAGAGAAGACAAATTACAGAAGCTCGTGCAGATGTGTGATTAATAATTTGTATTTGTTTGTTATACTCGAAACGCACAGCAACCATTTTTAGCCTTGTTTTATTTCCTGATATAAAATGACGTCTGAGTATATCCAAAACTTCGCTATATTTATCTCCCCTTGGGGATTTCAAGATTTAGGTAAAATACTTTTTTTTTTCTTTTTTTTTTTTAAATAACCTACGTTTAACAAGGGATATTTATACACATCATTAACATTATTGCTTCCATGGAGATTTAACGATGTTATAAATATATTGTTATACTGAATTTATTTGAAAATAAATCCTTGAGATTTAATACCGATTATCTACAAATCGCTTTGTGCAAGTGAGAGAATTTTAAATAACGGATAAAAAGGGCTTTCATATTTTCAATGCGACACCGCGATTTTTATTATGAGTGTCTCTTTTTCATTCTGTTTGTTCCTACCGACATGAATTAGAAATAATCTTGTTTTCTTCGGATTTATACTCTACTTTGTTATAGACAGAAAGGTGTGAGATTTTTGTTAATCCCTTCACCCCAAGTATGGCGATAATGCCACTTCAGATTAGCTGTTTCATTTTAGTTTATCACTTTATAATAGACGATATCGTTCGATATGAACGGTGTCGTTCACGAAAGATTGTAGCCTTTTCATGTGTACTTCTAGTTTGAAGATGGATTCACCTTTTCATTACATGCTAATCATTGTCCTTTTAGTTGTATATGATTACAGAACACTATTCTTTACATTATTGGTGATGACTCTACCTAAGAATGGTTTGGTAACAAATCTAATCTTCAATGCTGGGCATAGAGCAACTGTCTAATAAATCTGGCAAGAAATCAGCTAATGATGGATCCATCCACCATGTTTTCCCACCTTATGAAAGATGTTTATGATCAAAGAGCTGATTTTGTAATTCTTTGGAAGTTTGTCTGGGGATATTTAAAAGTACAGCTTTAAGAAGCTCAACATTGACAGGAATTAGTGGTCCAGACCGATGGAAATCTTCGAGAGAAAAGAATTCCTAATCATATCTGTCCAAGCGTATTGTAACGATTTCAGTCGTCAGCTGATATTTCAAGTACACAACTGCAGAATGTTAACAAAAATCGCTTTCAGAATCATCGTCTTTACAAAGAAGGTCAGCCGCCGAGAGAAGCGGATCTCACAGGACGATGACAAACGATTCTGACAAAGTAGGACAGCTGAATACAGCTTGACTCGCGATTCTTGATCAACTAGTTTTTAGACGAAAGCTGATAGGACAAATAAATCTTGTTCTCGAGAAGACAATGGTCCCAAAGAAGCCCAAAAGAGCGGACCGCTCGCCTGCCATGCAAGAATGAAGGGTCACGCCGTTTAGACCTTTCGCTCCATCATCTTGCTCTCATGGAGCCGGTCATTACGAGAAGCTTGCAACAGAATAAGATTTGACCACTGAAAGAATTTCGTCTCATGGTTTAATTTTGTTGGTAACGATCCGACCAAAGAATTATTTTCCATGTATTAAGTTACAAATGCTCAAGCCAAATAAGTTTCACCCTGCGAAAGCACCTAGTGTCTGTTATTAATTGCAATTCTACACTATCATACCATTCCCGGTCACTTAAAGCATTATTTCAATAGATAGAACTAATAATTCTTGTCACTTTTTCACTGAACAGATATTTTGGAATTCACACAGCATACAATGTGTGATATGCGTGTAATCTAAACTCATTTTAAAAAGAGTAAACTGCATGATATTTACCTAGTTTTATATTACTAATCTACAAAAAAGGTAAAAAATTTAGAACGGAAAATTAATGGTTACTGAAAAAGTAATTATTGTCAGTAATACCCTGATAGCTATCATATCAACAATGTGTCATGACAGAGTACAATGTTTGATGAATTTCGGTGTTTTATTACTTTTTTTAATTTTTTCTTGGTTCGAGTGAGCAGGTGAGAGACACTTGGGATAACTTTGCAATGTCGGGTTAATAAATCAGACTTAACGCCTGGCAACTCTCTGCCCATCTCAAATATCACGATGAGTGGCTGGTAACTCGAAAGGGAAACATCAGAAAATATCCGATGAATGGACAGTCCCCATGCAAGAGCGGACCAGAACTCCCTCCAATCCCGACCGTGAGTTTTAATATTCATCAGACAGTGGAAAACACCAGAATCCGGTTTACCGTCGCTTGAGCTCAAAAGCCCTCATTTATTTATTCATTTCTTTGATCCATTTCGGTCAAGTTGTTGCCGATTAGAAAACCAGTCTCTAAACCCGAAACACTTGAGATCGAAAGAAAATATTACACCTTTTCTTTATGCGCGTTCCAAACATAGTGACAAAGCATTATTTGTTTATAATTTTTGATAAGTCTAGTAAAGCGAAAAATAACAAACAACAAGAAATGTAATAAAATGAACCCTACAAAACGCGCCATTGTAATATAATAGTTCGTTTTTATTCAAAGGTTGTTAAACTTCGTCTTTGTACGAAGACAATGAAAGTACAACTCAGATCCAATTAGTTTAGGTTGAGAGTTGTCGCTTTATTAGAAATCTTAGTAAGAAAGAGAATGAAAGGATTAATAAAAGGAAGAGGTTTCTTCTTTATTTAAATAAGAAACCAATTCAGTCTTCCCACAGCCAACCGTCTTGTTAAACCGACGCAAAATGCGAGTCCAACCTATTCGTCTTGATAGACGCAGTCTTTGTGGCTAGCTGGTCTCTTTTATACGACTTCATGACTACAGTCACATAATCACACATCGACGTAAATGAATCTACCGGAATGCGACGTTTGCTCTCATTCGAAAACACGTTAAATTGAGATCAAGCCATACTACTGAATATATTATAGTCATTATCGATAGTAACTATTAGCCTGTCACCAGTTCGATTCAAGTTCTCTGAAATTCAAAATATTGGCAAAAATAATTGACACGACATAAATGTACGGGGAATCTTAACAACCCAAAGTTAGATAGATTTCGCCCTTACTATTTGGAAGTAGTATAATTTTGAAACCACTGTATTCTGGCCGGTGAATCTGCTTTGAAAGAAGAGACAACGCAAAAGCTTTATGATTATGATGGCCAAAATTGACAAATTTTGGAGAATGGTCTTCGTAAAAATGCTAGTATTTCTTTTATTCATTCGCAATCAATGATAAACCCTTTTTCTATTATATATTTATTTAATATATAACAGTAGTTTGGTTAATGTCAAGTCAATATTAAAATATCTATCAATCTATCTAATATTTAATATATCGCTGTACTTTTTCGTTTATGTCAAGAGAATATTAATCAACATATCTACCTCACTATCTATTTAATATTTCATATATAGCTGCATTTTAAAATATTATCTGTCTATCTGTTTAATATATAGTAATATATTTAAATTAATGTTTAATATTTTCTTCCCATTAACTTAAAAATTCTGTGAAATATTAAATAGGTAGATAGATATTTTAATATTGTCTTCACATTAATTAATGGCCAAAGTCCGACAATTATTTTAAGACATTTTTATGTTTATACATTCTTTTTATGATACAAATATTTAAGTAAATGCTCTATTTTATAATAAACAGTATTAAACAACATTTACCGGCCTAATTACCAGCAAGGTCGAATTTACTGTATTTGAACTTCAATCATCTATGAATCTCTCACGTACATTCATATCTGCTCATGGCGTATCAAATGTAAACAAATAACGTCACACATTATGAAATGGACAAAGTCCAACAATTATTTTAAGACATTTTTATGTTTATACATTCTTTTTATAGATACAAATATTTAAGTAAATGCTCTGTTTTATAATAAACAGCATTAAACAATATTTACCAGCCTGAATGTCCGAAAAATTTTCATAGAAAATATTTGTTCTCCAACAGGAATCGAACCTGTATCCTATACGGAAAGTGGCATTTAGACTGACGTGCCTTAACCGATCGATCCACGGAGAATCGTTCGAGCGGCAAGGTCGATTTTACTGCTTTAAAACTTCAATCTTCCAGGAATTTCTCACGTACTTTCATATCTGCTCAAAGCATATCAAAATGTACACAAATGTCGTCACGTGTTATTAATACCATACATACATGCATACATACATAGATAGATAGATAGATAGATAGAGAGAGAGAGAAAGAGAGAGAGAGAGAGGCAGGCACGGTGGAGTAATGGATAGTGGCTTGGATTGAGGAATTGGAGAGCCGAGTTCGAATTCCAGTCGAATACATTACATTCGCTTACTCTCTTAGAAGGACAACAGTGAATCCGAAACGTAGTGCACAAGCTCTTTTAATTCGGCCCTTCAAAAAGTGTGGATGGTTCGGCAGAAACACTTAACCACTATAATAAAATCACATGCGCTGCTGTCGTGCTGTCGGTTCCTAGGTACTGAGCTGCTTTACACTCAGACGTTGAATACGACGGGAAAGTAGAACATATATATATATATATATATATATATATATATATATATATATATATATATATATATACAGACTGCACACATGCTAACTATATTTGAAATGTTTGAAGCCGCATATATACTAACTACAGTTCAAATGTTGAAAGCCGCCTCTGGTATTTTTTTTAGAATTGGCCCAAAAAGTATTTTTCTGTGTTTAAAATAGGAAACAATTATAAAACATAATTTAAAAAGTGAGACATGATATTTATTATGACAAAATTTCATTATGATAAAAATAAAACAAAATATTTTATGCTTTTAGCTATGATTACAGTAGCATAAATTCGTGCCATTCGCTGCCAAATTTCTCAAAGTATAAGTTTGATAATTGATTCCATTATGTTTTTAATTACTCTATGAGCTCCTATAGAAGTTTGTTTTTCTCTTTTCTGTTAAGTAGATAGATAGATAGATAGATAGATAGATAGATAGATAGATAGATAGGATATCACATTAGAAATCGTGAATAACTTGTGGAAAGAAATCACAGACATACCAGTTATGGTACAAACATGTTTTAAATTCACAAGAACCCAACTTAGTATTTCTAAAGCTGTAGTCTAAAACTCACTTTTAACAATGAATAATTATTTTTCTCGGATGTCGAGTTGTAAGAGAAAACCTTTCTTCCTAAACATGCACACATGGCACAACAGAAGTTGTTTTAGTTATAGCTCATGATTATCGTAGTGGGGATTCTGTAGACTTCAAAGCAGTAAAATAGCTGTAAGACGTTGAACTCAAAAGTAAGAAAAACCTCAAGAAACATACCAGCAAAGCTAAATGACATTTACCAGTCTTTCTTTCCTTCTAAAATTCGATTAATACAATCTCAGCACGGCCGATAAACACATCGAACATTACCACAGACTCTTTTGCTGAAAGAATTGGACCTACAATGATCAGTTTGGGAATTTTTCATCGTATGTAAATTACTATAATTTCGAAAGAAATTCTTAGAAAATTATGTTCATTTGGTTCAGACGTTGAAAAACTGCATCACGTAGCTGGCGGTGATTTCGGAATGATTGAATGGGCTGGAAACATTTGTGTCACATAAATACTTACAGAAACACATATTTCTTTAAATGTTTGATCATAAAAGATAAGTATCTGAAGAGATAAGATATATATATATATATATATATATATATATATATGCAAAGAAACACATAGGTATTATATATGATAACTATATTTTAAAACATGAAAATATATTTATATATATATATATATAATGCTTATCATACAAACTGAATATAATTATATATATATAGTAGTATAATGAAAAATAAATATATTATCGATTATTTTATTCATCAATCCAACATATTTATCATTTTAAGTAATTGTTGAAGCTTAAATAAGCATGGAATAATACAACACAAAATGTACGTTAACAAAATGTATTGAAACAAAGAATAGGTACACAATATTTACAGTTAGTTTGGTATATTCTTGGGAAGACTGTTCCTGCATAATGGGTTGACTAAATCGCAGTCGGGCAGAGTCTCTGGATTCAATTTCTTAATCTCTACTATCTTCCCCGTCTTCCGGTACCAACCCATATTTATATGGTCGGTAGTCCGCTTATGTAAATTAGGTGTATCATACACAACAGTAATAATGAGTATCTTAATTCACACACACACATACACACACACACAGACACACACACAAAACACACGCACACACAAAATATATATATATATATATATATATATATATATATATATATATATATATATATACTTTATTATTGGATATTACATTCGAACATATATAACTGCTATACAGCTTTTCCTAGAAAGGAGATGCTATTGATAGACATTGAAACATGGATGCATTCATGTAGCGGTTACATATGCTCGAATGTGATATGCATATAATAATATATATATATATATATATATATATATATATATATATATATATATATGAATAAATAAGAATCTAATATTGATCAAATAAAGGATTTGAATCCAATCGAGTAATAGGATAAGGAACAAAAAATTATAATTTTAAGACGATTCGATTTTACTTAAACTTCATCAGAAAATGAAATATGGTGGAGAAAAATAAATCCGGGTATTTTAATTTTTGTGTTGTTTGTTTCTCAATGGTTAACCATACCTTATTCGTATATGTCCTGTCAAGCAGCGTTAGTGTGTCGAGTATATGTGTATATTTTTATTAAAATTGTAGTTTATCTATGTGGGATTCCCTTGATAATGTCTGTGTTGTGAGCGCGTAAGTAATTGAGTATCTCGTATTTTAATCAATGTTTTGGTGCTTGTCCGTATCTTGATTGGGAAAGTTGAGAGTTAAAGAATTATGTTAAACCTTTTGTCTATCTAAAACCACGACATGCTGTTTTTATTCCATCTCATAATTCTTCAGTAATTGTTGGTTCCAGATGTAAGGTTCGAATCGCCCTTTTATCTTCTATCCTAAAAATACTTTATCGGAGTGAGATCGAATGACTATTGAGCGAATTCCACCTAGAAATCTGACCAATTGCATTCCATGAACGAATTTGTGACTATATTTGATTTGTGGCTCGCTGTATTGTCCTGTTAGAAATGACCAAAAGAGAATGGCTTTACAAATAATCCTAAATTGAGGCACATGTTCAGCCACCATACATTGGTAGCCGACAGCATTCAAACGAACAATTATTGCTACCGATGATTCCAAAATATGCCAAGGAACTATTATTTATATCATTAAACAACCATCAGTAGGCTGAACTGTTGTTGAAGAGAAAGATGGTTGCTTACTTTTATTTCGTTTAAGCCAAATTCTGACTCTGCCGCAACCCATTGTACTTATTCGTTCTTTTTCAGACCATACCGTGTGAACACTAGTGATGATTGTGCTTGAAAATCTTAACAGATCAACAGTTATTGAAATACTCATATCTAAACCAAGTACGATGCTATGTGTAATGTCTACTATGTAATCTTTATTTCCTATACGACTGTAAGAATTGAAATCAAGCAAGTCACAGAGATACGATAAAAGTAATTGTATCAATTAAATTGTTGTCACATCATGGTTAATTAGAAATTCACAAAAAAAAGTGTTTATTCATGAGTACTTCATTAAGTGGATACTACAGAATATATATATATATATATATATATATATATATATATATATATATATATGTGTGTGTGTGTGTGTGTGTGTGTGTGTGTGTGTGTGTGTGTGTGTGTATTTTACAGAAAAAAACTAAAAATTATCTCAACATCGACGTAGACTATTTAAAACCGTTCCTTAACAGCTTTCGTCAGCTTCTAAATACTTTTCTCGGGGCTCTCATTTATTTATTTTTCAAAGCCAGTCTTTGGTAGGAGCCTTGTTAATGGGATTGGGTTTGTGTTATCGATTAGTGGGGGCGTAAGGTTTCTTATCACAAAGGAAGCGTGGGAAATACATATGCTCTGTTGAAATAAAAACATCGAGCTCTCTGTGGATCAGTTTTAATAATAAATATTACTAGGAACCAGCCAGATTATATACGAACGTATTAATTACCAGTACTGTACATATATATATATATATATATATATATATATATATATATATATATATATATATGCATGCATGTTTCATTAAATAATATAGATATGTTTTTGTCTATTTATTTTAAGTAAATTCCAATCATATTGTCTGATATGTTTAATAACATTATCATTGAAAGATGAAAGAAAACCCCATATTAATTCATGTTTTATAATCCTATCTAAACTTTTGGCTTGTATAAGCAATTATCAAAGATGACAATTATATTTAATATACTAAACAATACACGGACAAACAATAATGATAGCCTGTTTTTGTTTCATGAAAGATTTCCAAGCAACGCCAAACTCGTGTATACGAGACGCGGAAGCGAAAATCGCATCGCTGCAGGTGACGTCACACATGACCACGCGAGAGTGAAAACGAGAAGTATTAAGTATGGGAAGCCTTTGGTATAAACCAATGGCTTCTATTATCAATTATAGGCATTTAAGAATATTTGTGGAGATTTCATAGTTTATTTTGTTCGGGTTAGGTTTAAACTGTTTTTGTATATAGCTTCAAGAATTTTTAGTTTTTGTTTATTGTTTTCATGTTTAAGTATAGTTGCGTTTTTAACAAGGATTTTCCTGAAATGCATATGCGGCCAGGCATGTTGTTTTAAATGCTAAAAATGTTAGTGTTATCATTCAACTGTAGAGTCAAGCATCGTGAAAGCGAGTTTGTGGTGTGACCAACATAAATATTATTTAATCCATTGGAAATACAATCTCCCAAAGGGCACTTGAATTTGTAAACTATGTTGGTTTTTTGCAAATCGCTAATTTGGGGGGGTGTCGAAGAATCATTGAGAATAATTAAGTTGGATATACTAGATTTAGTGTAGTATATGATTAACTTAATTTTTTTGCTAGGATCTGTTGTAGATATATTGGTATTTATTATTTTTTTTTAGTATATTTTCATCCTGCTTATAATTAGTATGCATTTGACTACGATATAAGAGATTCGCATTAGTTGAAACAGTATTTTGTAATATTTGCTTAGTACTGAGACTTCTAAGAGAGCATCTTATTTGTACATCAAAAATATAGTTTGGAAAGCTATTATTAATAAGTGTTTGTTTTATATTCTTGAGTTCACCGTAAAAAATCATCTTTGATAATGGCTTATATAAGCCGAAAGCTTAGATAGGATTAAAAAAAACATTTATCAATATGGTGTTTTCCTTTCATCTTTCAATGATAATGTTATTAAGCTTATCAGACATTATGAAAAGAATTTACTTAAAATAAATAAACAAATCTTGTCTATATAATTTAATGAAAGAGTTATATATATATATATATATATATATATATATATATATATATATATATATATATATATATATATATATATTAGGTAATCGATATGTTGGTATATTATGCGGCTGGATCCTAGTACTATTTATTATTAAAACTGATCCACAGAGAGCTCGATGTTTTTATTTCAACAGGGCATATGTATTTCCCACGCTTCTTTTGAGATAACAAAATCATTTAATGTAACATGCATCAATGAAAAAATGCTGCCTAAATACACACAATGCATATATATATATATATATATATATATATGTCTGTATATATAGCAAGAGTGAAAGCAAGAAAGAGACATTGTTGATTATCGATTTTGTTTAGTGACATGTCAACATCTACGTTTTATTTAATGCCAGAATTTAAATAGTTTGAACACTATTTTCTGACTTCAACTAAATATATAAATTTTATACCTTCAGTAAAGGTAGGTTTTTTAGATATGTAGTTTGTAGATCATAAATTTATTGTGTGGTAATTTTTCTATAAGTATGTATTTTATATCTTTTATGTTAAGTTGATTGTTATCTTGGTATAAACAAGTATTGTTCGTCATTTTATTATAAAAGTGTACTGATTTCTCTTTGGGAGTTAACTGTATTCCCGTAGCTGGAATCCTCAAAGATAGAGAAAGTGATGTAGAGGGAAGGAAAAGACACATTATAAATAAATAATCTGTGTAATTTATATTCTCTATAAAATATATAATACAAATATACATAAGAGAAAGTTTAAATATGTATTTAATGCAATATATATATATATATATATATATATATATATATATATATATATATATATATATATATATATATATTATTTTTATTCGAAAATTATATATATGTTATAGTCAAAGTTCTAGTGATTTTATAACATATTTATGTTATAATTTTCGAAAAAATAATTATATTTGGTCTACTCTGTATTCATCACGTTTTTAAGAATAGTATTTGTTGGTTATTGGAATTTATTCCGTATACAGCAATCCTATACTTGGGTGTATATATATATATATATATATATATATATATATATATATATATATATATATATCAAACACATACATACGCACACACCCACACACACATATATATATACAGATAGATAGATAGATAGATAGATAGATAGATAGATAGATAGATAGATAGATAGATAGATAGATAATATTAGTGGTCAATATAAATATTAAATTAAATAGGACAAGTATTATTTACGAGTTGAAATGCCCATTAAGGAATTGTATCCCTGATCAATCAAAATTCGTAAATAATTATATAGCCCACACTACAACATGTTTGACACGCAGACTCACTCTACGCCTTTCTGACAATAGCTCAATTGGATCTCATTTAAATATTCATGGTGACCTACCGGACACTATTCGTAACATACTTGTTGACAACAGTAATATAACAGCATTATCTACATGCAAAAATGCTAAAAATAATGGAAGCCTTATTAATAAAAACAACAAAAAAAAAAACAACAGTTAATAATATTAACTTTGAACACGGACATACTATTTTGACTGTGTTTTGAAAAATTAAAACCTTTTATAAAACATACACACAACAAACTATTTCTTATTTAACAGTTAAGACATAATCCTTGAAAATGGCTAAATGTATAGCCGAAAGCACTCGGATAAAAAGAACATTCGGACAGTTTCTATATAATTTATCACTCGAAAAGAAAAAAAATTATTAGATCGCATGAGAAATTGTATAAAAAAAATAAATAAAAACATTGTCTGTCGTTTTTAGTGAAATGCACATGAAAGAAAGATTGCTGCCTAAATACACAAATATATATATATATATATATATATATATATATATATATATATATATACAGATAACATTACATTACAGATAACCTTTGTGAGGTAGCTACTGGGTGTTATGCCGTTACGGATTTGAATTCAGAGTTTCAATTCTCTTCGACTGTTTTCCAAGCCCGACAAGAGTCTGTTTAACTTTTTAACCTGAAACTTGGGGAGAAAATGTGGATTCATACCGTTCCAACCTAAGGGAAATTAACGAAGTCGACTGAAATTCATTACGAGACGCTAACAACTACAGCGCCAAGATAACAGATAGTTAAGTAGACAAGAGAGGATACTGATGGCTCTTCTGTACTCTGAAGGGATGAATTTCGGATGATTATTATTGATGGAACATAGAAAGTAGCGGTTTTTTTTATAATTTTATATGTGAAAATATCCATGGAATTGCTTTCAAACTTATGCTTTAGTTGTTTTTTGGAGTAAGAAAGAAATATGTATCACTGTACCTGTTGTGTTGAAAAAAAATTCCCGACGTTTACTATATAATAATTATAGAAATATGCTTCACGTGGTAGAAATCTCATGGCTACTTCATGGCTCTTTTTGAATATATTTCTTAGGTTATCATAGAAAGGAATCAAATGTGGTAGTAATAGTTTTAAGGAGCTGATGTGTAGAGAGATTATAAATATTTTCCTATGTATCACAATAATATGAAACACAAGTGTTCCACATACAGCAATTCAATAATAAATAACTCCCAAGGCCAAAGAAGAAATAAAATCCGAGTTTTTAATTTCCATGTTACTGTCGTTCTCTTTATTTATTTATTTTTTTGTACTTTTCTACGCACACAATAAATCCTTTAGAATTAGTAAATATCCTAACAGCACAAGGCTTACGAAACCAAAAAAAAAAAAAACTGTCATCGAGAATAAGGAAAATAGTATGAGCATACAACAATAAATCCCCAAAATGTAAACACTATCTGGAGGAGAGAATAGCTGTAATCTTTGTACACGACCAATACAAAAGGCGAAATCAGAACCGAGGTTATCTCAGAATCTAGACGCGCCAAAATAAACATGCATAAACTAAAAAACAGAAAGCTAAATATGTATTTACTAAAAAACAGAAAACTAAATATATATACATTGTAAAATTCCACCATGATAATGCAAATACATTCATTATATACAATGCAGATGATGTAATATGCTCTATTCCGAGCTGAGTGCAGATGACGTAATATGATTTATTCCGAGCTGAGTGCAGATGATATAATATGCTCTATTCACAAATGATCACTAATACTTTAAAAGATCTAACTTTGCTAGGGAAGCAAGAGTCTACCTGATAGGACGTAAAGAATAGCATTGAAAAGACCCCCAAATTTAAAGGAACAAATAAAGGAACACAAATGGAATTTAAAATTTGAAAATACACTCAATTCAATTGTAATTCACCAGAATCTTTGATGGTCCCATTTATAACTAGGAAAAAATCGCTTTAATAAAAGAAATAATTATAATTTTCTTGGACGTATTAAAAGTTCAGTTATTTCTGAATCCAATATGATGATTAATATAGGACTGGACTCTTGGCAGGGTTATCAAATATTCATACTGAATTAGGACTGAAACAATGTGGCAGAAATATGCCGTAAACTAAATGAATATGTAAATAAATAAATGAAGTTAAAATATGCTCAATGTGATTGGCATTTTGTCTCATTAATGTAGATGCTGTTGAAATAAAATTCTTTCTGATGACAACAATTCACTGGAGAAACATGTAAAAATAGAAGCTTTCCAAATTCTCTCTCTCACTTTCCTTCTTCTCTCTCTCTCTCTCTCTCTCTATATATATATATATATATATATATATATATATATATATATATGTAAGCAAATATATGGATATAGATCCGACAGTATGAATACGTTTTAACAACATCGCCCACGTGACGACTACGTGATCATATTTAAACGGAACGCTGATCTGTATAAAATTTCAGTTATCTGTTTGGATTAGTTGGGCTCTTATGTCCATCGTCTTTTGTGTTAAATTTTTATAAGTTCTAATGTTAATTATGTTTAAATGAAAATGTCCATGAAGATGGTCTTAAATAGACCGAAACGTCCGACGTCGACTTTATATTAACATTAATACTACATAATTGCATATTCAGATTTTTGTTTGTTTTTTTCTGTATTTTTCTTTCATATATATATATATATATATATATATATATGTGTGTGTGTGTGTGTGTGTGTGTGTATGTATATCAACCCGAAAATATAAATAAGCAAAATTTGTAAATAATAAACAAATTAACAAACGATGTACGCACGCGCAAACACAACTACATGTAATAAAATATTCAACAAGAAATAATAACGTAAATAATAAATAACTAGAGAAAAAAAACAAAGAGAACTATAAAAATACTTATAAATAACGACATTCAAATCCACAGTTATTTATATCCAATACACTGTAGAATAATTTGAAACGGAAACGTTACCACCCATCCAATAACCATTTGGATAATACAATAGACCTCACTACTCATAACGCATCACCCAACAGCCGATATAAAGAGTCGAGCTAAAACAAAACTCAGATGGTCTGAAAACTGCGCTCAAGCATTAACCTGACTGTCTGCCTCTAGGTTCTGACCTCAGTATCCACTAAAACCACATCATTCTAGAACTCTCTACTTTGAGAGACTCTTGAGCATTGTATTTCATCAATATTTATCAAAAATAAAATATATATCTGTTAAATTCTATTGATCTACCTGTATTAATAACTTTTTTCAATTTTATGTCACTGTAATATAGATGTTAAATGCGTCTTTGATTAATACATTTTACTAAAGGGTGTTTCATTAAGACGGATCAATGTCAACAGTAAATAAATCAGTGTTATTGGTTAAAATTTATTTATTTCTCTATTGGATGATGTTATTTAAGTCATGGTAATTATGTGTGAAAAATAATATCGTCCAAATGTCCTCCAAGGCTTCGGCGACACACCTCTACTTGATGTCAAATTTTTTGATGACGTCTCTGCATAGTTGCTCCTCGATCTCACCAATATGCCTTATTATCTCATCCTTCGACTGTTGAATTGTTGTTGGTTTGTTGGCATAGAACTTGCTTTTGAGATGACCCCAAAGGAAGAAATTTAAAGGCGTCAAGTCGCACGATCCTTGTGGCCAATTGACTTCGCTGTTTCGAGAGATGATGCGACCTGGGAACTTCTCATTCAAATTCTGTGTGAACGTCCATTGTTGTAATGGGGTTCGATAACTTTAACACGTTGTTTGATTGTTAATCCTTCCATGATTGAAATTGCCAAAGACTTAAGTTGTTAAACCTGAAAGAAAACGAAAAAGACCATTGGACACTTAATCTTAAATCACATTTAAAATCGGTCCAATTATTTGAACATTCTTAATTTAGGAGAAATGATAATTTAAAGATAAATAGATCTTGTAACTTAATGTTCACATTTTCTGTAATAGGACTCGATATATACATTCAAATGTATTTGTGTCCGTTATTTACTGTACACGTAACTTTTAATCCAATATTGATATGTATTAAACATCACATAGCGTATATAAAGTTTATTTAAAACAAACGTCAGAAAATATATGGCAAAGTTTCAAAACATACAAACACGTATTCAAAAATTGATTAAATATTTAACATCTTGCGATGTTTTAAAACTTACAACATTTTCGTTAGATTATAAATCTAAAACAGAATGTGGTGTAATTTGCGCATAAAATGTATACGAAAGTTCATTTAAACATTTATAAATTATAGCAAGACTTAATAAATTATTCACTACAAGCAGGAGAGAATTTAATATAGGAAAAGACATAAGAAAACGTTCTGAGAAAGCAGAAATTGTTTTGCAGTAAAATTATATTAACCCAATTCTCAATCAGTCCTGAAGCTTAGCAAATTTGATTTTCTATGATTCCATAAAACATTGAATTTCGATTCCAATCTATAATTGCTTTTAATCTCAGCCTGCGTTTCTTTCTGGATTTGCGATGTCTAAGATTGGCTTCATTTCCTGCCAACAAATAGAGCGGCCATATTGGAAAAGTTTGCTTTCAATAAATTCATTCAACTTTCGTTAATTCAGCTTTGATAAATAAATAAATAAAAGTGAACGTGAAGCAACTTTGAGAACGCTATCATCTTGTCGTTCAAAAGATGAGATTGTCTTTTCAAAAACGCTCATAGATAGATAGATAGATAGATAGATAGATAGATAGATAGATAGAAGAGTGTTTGTTAGCCTGACAGAATTGACAGGAAAGCGAAATGGGGAGGAAGAATGAAGCCTTCATCGTATACTTTTTCTCGAGGCCAGTGTAAAACAGAAAATGGCGGGAAAAACTGATGTATACACATAGCATATTCATTTCCTATACATTTCAAATTCTTTTCTAACTTTGCTCATAACATGAAGCGCACCTGTCACCCTTTAATCGCTCTAAGTTCATTCGGCTTGGATGAGAAGGGAAGATTTTCCAAAAGTAAATGGAAAATAAAATATGTATTAGTCGATCTCCCCGGATAGTTGCATCGAAATAGAATTCATATGTTAATGTGAGCTTCAACCCTCACCCATTACATTTCTCAATATATTGTGGCCAATCGAAAGTAGATTTAACTTCAGGGACCTTATTATTTCATATAAATTTGCAACGAAGATAAATGCTTACACATATATATTTATTCCTTTAAAGATATTGAAGGAAAAATAAGAAAAAAGTACCAGCGAATTACTTATAAGAATGTCTGGTATGAGAATTTATTATTAACTAATGTCTTCTGCTTTGTTGTTGTTATCACCTCGTTTTGGCCATTTTACTCTGCAGCCTGCTTCACGTATCTGCTGGTACATATAAAATCAGAGGGAATTTCGAACTGAACTCTACGAGAGTTTTTGGTTCTCATAATGCTTTTCTCTAGGGATATCTCGTTTAGTTCTCATTCATTATGGCTCAACTGCTGCATACTCAGTACAATTAGTACACTTAGTACGTTCTTACTACCCGCTTGAAGGATTTAACTATCTGCTATTAGGCCGCCAAATTCATGAACCAAGGCTTTAATCAATTAGTCCATTGTCATTTTTTAAGCGTTTCACCCCAAGCAAGGCGAGAAACCACTAGGACGCAAGGGGTTACAGAAGAATTGGACCAAGATCTGATAGGAGTGATAGAAGAAAGGACGAGGAGAAGGGTAGTGGGTAGATAAAGGCAGCTGGAGATGTCGATTGACATTACATTTGAATAGCTGGAGATTATAGCTCTCAGGGAAACTGGAATAGGGAAGGGAGTTCCACAGGCGAGATGTGCAGACATGAAGCTATTGGAGTAGAAGAGACACCTACATTTAACAGTAGCGACAGTGAAAGGGTGAGAGCGGGATGCCAGCCTCGTAGGGCGCTTGAACTCATGAAGTCTGGGAACAAGCGAATGCAGCTCCTCGGAGCAATTTCCATGAAAGTATTTGTAAAACAGACAGAGAGAGGCGACGGCGCGTCTGTGAGAAAGTGACTGTAGACGAGATGCCAGATTAGGGCCAATTATATTGCATATCCGCCTCTGGAGCCTATCAAGAACCCCGATGCAAACAGAAGGGGCTCCAGACCATATATGGCAGCAATTCTCCATGCAAGAGCGAATTGTTGATTTGTAGATCTGTTGGATCGATTCTCGGGAGAAAAATTTCCTGGCGCAGCACAGGGAGCCAACTTTCCTTGAGGTGGACGAAGCAATTGACTCAATGTATTTGTTCCATCTCAGGTCAGCAGTCAACGTGAGACCCAGCAGTCGCAGAGAGGTGCTCTAGTGAAGTTGAGCATCAGACATTCTAATGGAGGGCAGGGAAATATCTTGGCTGGTACGAAACTAACCTAAGTAGGTAAATTAAATACAATATTATGTATTTTAAACATTGCAGTAACTAATCTGTATTCAGTCAGTAACTTAATTGGCATGCATAATACACGCTTGGGCGATCCTCTCTCTCTCTCTCTGTGTCTAGGCAAAATATTTTTCTGCAGTTTTCTTTTATGTGCCGTGTTCTTTCGGGACGTAGACGATCAGGCCCCTCCACATCTTTTCCCCCAGTCGGTTGCCATTCCTTTCTAAGGCAGTCAAGTTGCCAACCAAGACTATAGAACCATGTCTATCCTTCTATTTAACCGATAGCTGGGTGAGAAGAGATGGATTCATAGCTTTACAAAAAGTATTTGTGTGTAGGTTAACGCAACGAACTTGACTAGAATTCGAAATCGTTTCCCTGATTTCTCATTTCGAGCCGCTATCCATTATAGTACAACACACAGAAAATGTTACTGAATATTGAAAAACTTGTTATAAAACATTAGTCAGATACAGAACAGGGTGTTGCGCAAGTATCAGTTATG